>OMLM01020849.1:9514-36602 GCA_900302695.1 Helostoma temminkii | reverse complement strand
CACTTTTGCATTTTGGTTGTTGTTACTGTTACAGAAAAAACGTTTAGATTAGACTGTGGAGGACACTCACACTGTAGTGGTAAGGAAGAGGAGCTTCTGTGTACTGCACTCTGAAGTTTTCATACTGGCCACCTCGCCATAGGGTCTCCATTTCATAGTCATAGTATGGATCTGCATATGGGTCACTGCAGAGGGAAACACATTTGAGACAGAAAATGTTTAATCCAGGCATATGGCAAACTGTTGATGAGGAATAGAAAACTGACCAAGGGACGTATTAAGAGTTGGTTTAAGTTTACTTACCCATATATAGGATCTCTGAATTCCATTTCACTGAAAGAGTAAAACAAAACAAAAATAAATCACTTGTATTTACTACAGACTAATTGAATGTATCCTTAAATGTGTAATTTCAGTAAAGGTTTTTATCACCTACTTGCTGAAAGCTTTTTTTTTACTTTATAAAACTGTAATAGAATTATTATTAGGGGATATCGTTGATTCATGTAAACAAGAATCCTAGTTTCCCTAATCAGAGTATGAAACTGGATAAAGCTAATTTCCCCTGGTAGATGTCTCTTAAGAAGGTCTCTACCAAGTATATGTGCTTGTATGTCTGTACTTCTAATTATCTTTTTACAGTGCACATGTGCATAACAAAGTGCTGCAAACAAGGAAAGTAGTGCAATGAAGTGGCTAGATCTTGATCCACCATACAGTTAAAATCTGTGAGCCATGCTTCCAAAATAAATTAAAATAAAGTTAGGACATCAGATTATTCATTTATATACATATATTTACAGTAACCTGACCAATGAAGTGCATGTACATTTAAATGCTTGTTTAAACATGATACCTACATGTGGCTGCAGGAAACTAAATCTGTGACCACGATCCTTTACGCTTATATTTTACTCAATGAGCATCAACTGTGTTTTAATTCAATTCATGTTTTAAATATGCAAAACTAGTAAAAGCACACCATAGTTCATCGTTCAGTAATGTTTTAAAGGCAATGACTATTGGATGAGTGTGTTATGCATCACATTAAACATCAAACCACTCATACTGGTGCCGGTACCTGTGTGAAACACATACTGGAGCGTCTTAAAGAGCAGTGTAAATAGGCAAAGCAATCTTAAAGATGGGGCCAGACTCTCACCAATAAGGCATGTATAAAAAGTGCGTACAACAAACTAGTACATTGCATTTGCAAGACACATAGTGACATTCACTTTATGGCCTTGTGTGTCCTACTTTCAACTAATATGAACATTTTGAGCAGTCGTACTCTCTGATGATGCGGTAGCTGCGCTCTCTGAAGAAATCGTTCTCTTTGTCAAATTCTCTCTCGTCTTCTCCAATGGTCACGTTGAAGCGCTTTTCCTCAAAGTCTGGCTCCTGCTCCTTACGGATGGTGGCCTTCTTCAGCACCTATGGGATAAAGAAACCATGTACAGAATAAGGAATTTACACTGACATAACACAAAGACATTCAACCAAAAAGAAAACCCAACAAATTCAACTTGAGCAGAACTATTGTCACATTTAAAAGCATAAATGCATCAGTAAAAACTGATAATGGAGTTCTATTTGTAATCAATACTGGATATCCTGCATAATAATTGCAGCTCCCCATTTCAAGTTTTTTCTGTGTCCATTGTTTCACACAATGTAACTAAACACAATATTACTTGAGTTATAGTGTCTTTTTACTTGCATGTTTCACATTTGTTCATGCCTGTGCAACATGCTCTCACCCTCAACAATGTTTCCAGTTTAGTTTTCACTTTCTTCCTTAAAAATTAAACTGAAATAAAAAACATTGCCACTATTTTACACAAGCTGAAAATGTATTTGGATAAGAAGTAGTATAAGTGCTTACCTCTTTGGCATGCCGGAGACCTCTCTCCCAGGCACTCTCTACAGGAGGTTCCACTGGAAGAGGGGGTGGAGGGAGCTCCTCTACTGCTGGCCCAGACTAAAGCAGAGACAAATACTTTAATTCACTATATAGGCACACACGCTTACGGAGAGACATAGATGCCCAGCATTTCCCCTACCCTTGCCTCCCCCTTATCAACCTAGGGAAAGCTGTAAACCTAGGGAAAACACTGGATTATTAGCTGATATTTGTAGTAAAATTGAATTTTATCTATGATTTGCCAATATTTATATCACTTTTAATAATACAGACTGTGCACAAAAGCATTCAGACACTACACAAAGTCACTGTGTCTTCATATAAGTATATGTGGAGCAGTGGAAGAAAGATGTACCCAGGGATTATTAGGGATGAGTGGGTGAGGTCCGCCAGGAGGTGCTCCATTAGGTGAGAAAAGGTCTGGCTTGCTGATGAGGGAATAGTTGCCTTTGTCGTTCACTCCAGGGTGGATGAACCTACAGTTCATTCCCCAAGTACAATTTCCTGCAGCAAACAAAGTATAAATGTATTTAAAATGTTTTAGGTTTGATTCAGAAACCAAAATGAGGCATTTTCAGAAACTGCTGAATAACAATGCAGAACAACAGTAACTTAACAAACAGAACAGTAAATATAACAAATGTCAACCTTTTCATTTGTTCCTGTCAGACAACTTCACTGCTATTATGTCAAGTCTTTAGAGAAGTACAGAGAAAATCTATTGAAATCTAAGTGCAATGCCTCCCCCTGCTGTAGAACAAGTACTATACCAAGAGCTGGGACAGTTTCTTCAAGGTGATAACTTTCTGAACATAAATACCAACATAACAACAAATAACAAAGTGATTCTCTAAAGAATGTTGGAGACAAAATAACACATTGCCAGAGCCAGAAGTGTTTAGATTAGAGATGCCATGCAAACTGATACTTAGGTATTAAAACTGTGAAAAACGTTCTGGTACTTGTTTTCTACTGTAACAAAGGTATTAAAAACACCACAATAGTTATCCCAGGTGCAGGAGAATACGATTTCTAAGTGCAAAGAGAGGAAGCAAGGCATTGCTTATAACAACATGGGGAAAGGATGGGATGGTGCATCTGTTATGGACTACCAAAAGCTGCTATGCAAACAATGCTTCAAAAACAAAAAGAGGAACCTAAAACCTCCAGATCTAAACATTTTACAGTGAGAGTTTCAGTAAATTTTATAACATTTCATGACCACCTTCATTTCTAGACATGGTTGCATCTGTTGTAGGAATGCTCCGCACACAGCACCCACAAAGGCTAACAAAGTGACAGCCAAAGACATGTAACTGGGTGCTGCTCATAGTCATATGTGTGTTAGCACGCTGTGTGTGCAGCAGGCCCTGTGGTTTTCTTGGAGATGTATGTAATAACAGAGCTCTCCTACCGGGCCTTACACTTGAGTTATTTATTATTTGCCTTCTTTTATTTCATATTTCAGGCAGTTGGGCCCTGCAGTAGAAAAACTACGCTTCCATAAAATAACTGATAATGTATTGTAGAATTTCAGTGGAATTGGTACCAATGGTCTAATTAGCTGGGTTCACACCACAGCTGAAGTGGCTCAAACCTTTCTTCCCCCAAGTGGTCCAATTCTTTCACCTAACAAACTAAGATATTTTTTGTGACAGATCCAGAGCACCTTTCACATGTGCTACATGATTAATCTAATCACAATTACAGTCATGATGTCAGCCTGTGAGATTATCCGCTGTGATTGAATTAAATAAACATGTACATGTGTGAACGTGACAACCTGTTCTGTGTTTGTGTGCAGTTTGCTTGTTATCTGTGGTGCCAATAAAGAGATGATCTCTAAGTGGTCACGTGACTTCCGCTAGACCGCGTTGATAATTTATCTCAGGTGTCGCTACATTTAATGACTATTTTCAAAAAGCAACTAGCAACAAATAGATGCATGCATACCATGCAAACCATGCATTAACTACATTATTTGAGGTGAGTCACTAAACTTTGTCAGTAAATTTATCCCCTGTGCCTGTGACTCTTTGACTGTCTTTGTTCAGTGTGTGTGGGAGCCCCAGCCAGAATAAAGTGATAATAAGCCAAAATGACTAATACCTAATCTGTTTGTCTTCTCCTCAGATTTTTTAACTTATGTTAAAATTAAATTTAACGTGACCATTTGGGTTTAATCTTGTTTTGTCAAAACAGAATATAACAGTGCAACACTCCACTGATTGGATTCTCTCAATGATATCTTATCATTGATATGTATTTTACTAGAAACCATGCCTGTGTCATTATATTTATTATACCACATTATAAACCATGCCTGTGTCATTATATTTATTATACCACATTATAAAGCATTTTGGACCACAATAATTACAATAGGACCTTTTCACAGAATAGTGGAGCACTAGTGGAGTCCTCCTGCAGCAAAATTAATTAGAAAAACACACACTTATGTAGCCTGTATAAGGTCCGACAACTTAAACTGAAACTCTCTGTAGACCTCCATGTGCATTCATCCCAAATTAGTACAGCTTCCACACAGAGAGCTAATAAAATTATGCTGTGTGCTTTGTAAAACTGAAATAGCCTAATGTTGCCACAGCAGCTCAACTGCTATGATGATGCAAGAGCATCTCACAAGAAAAACCCTGCGGCTCTCTAATTTCAAAATGAGTAGACAGCAGCATTTATTACAGTAAGTTTTGTCTGACTGTTGGCTAGTATTGATGTCTGAGAGTAGTCACTGCTTTCATATCTTTATATTTAATATAAAAACTGAATGGAAGACTCCCAAGAAACAGACACAAAACAACAGACAAACAGCTACTAATGCAAAATAGCATATAGGCCGATGAAATTAACAGCCATTAACGTTGCGTTCTACAACGGTGTAATAAGCCTTTTGAAGATGAACGATATTAGTACATTTCTGATTACAGTCAGCATTACCTATGTTAGCATTAGCATTCGTGCCATGGCTGGTTTTGGTGTGTTTGTTTCAGAAACACTTGGAGCCCAAAAGTCAGCACCTTCAGTATGACTTCCCTTCTAAGCCCCACAACGGTGGTATATAGTAAATCACACCTTTCCTAATTAAGCCTACTAGGCATGAATCTTAAAATGTGTGATGAATCGTTAGGTGTAGCCCTAATAATAACACAAAAAATTATATTCAATTCATCATTGGCGATGTAGGTGATCAGGAAATTTGATTTGCCATTTACTGGTTCATTTAGGCAAGTGACAATGACCCTCTGAAGTAAGCAAGTTTTTTCACAGAATAAACGGTGCTTCACCACATTCATTCATTTGTGGTGGGTAAAATCTTATGTCACTGAAGAGCATTTCAACCTGTTCAAGTCGCATTAACACACTCGTATACAAATATTACAAGTGCTATGGCAATTCCTGTCTCTTTCAACAACTTTTACAAACTTGAGCTGCAGCCTGTCAGTCAAACTTGTTGTGTGTGTAAATTACCTGCGTCATACACAGAACAGCTTCCCATGGCTTAGCTGTTTTCAGTTAAAATATCAAACAGCTCAGATCAGCAGATGACCAACAAATTTTAATTAATTTTAATTCATGACAGTCCAAATAAATCATGCTGTTCTCAGTGTGTTAATGGGGAAACAGACTGTACAGAGACTGGTAAAAGCTACGACTTGTTAAAACCATCAACTGATACTGCATCCATTTCAAAATGTCCCAGTTAAATTGGTCAGTAAAAATCCAAATCAGCTGTCAGGTCTGAATCAAGATCTTCAGTGTTTGAAGCAAGTAGCTAATGGAAAATAAGGTGTGATGTTAATGTGAACATTCAATCACATACCATAAAATTAATGTTTGACCTTCTGCTTTATTCAGGTCTGCACTACATTTGTAGTATTTCTATTGCGCATCTTGAGCACTGATAAACTCAGATTTAAACAATAGTGAAAAAAACAGTGCACGTGTTCTTATGATTAATAAATTTACAGTTTTATGGAATAGATAAAGATGTTTTTCCTAGGACAGTAAAAAATATACCATGAGTCAGTAAAACTGATCCAGTAGGGAAAACATGTTATGCTGACTTTGTAACAAAATACTTACAAAGTAACAATTTAGATTCTTCAGCATCATCGTTACAGTTACAATACAGTGAAAACAATAATGTGAATAAAATATTGTTGATGAACCTAAGGTTTACTTGCCTGCACTAAAAGGAAACCAAAAAACAACATGAAAACATTCTAATGCACTCCAAGTATGGTGGAGTGAGAGTCTTATCATTTGGGGTTTTGTCTGTCTGCAAGCTAAAGCCCAGTAGGGTGATGCAGCAGGACAATCCCCCCTTTAAACTAAATGTACTACAGAGTGGATTCAGAAAAGGAAACTATCCTTTTGTTGTGGACTTTTCAGAGACCAGACCTGAACCCAACAGAGATGTTATAGAATGATTTCAAGACTCACGCCAGACCTCCAATGAATTTACTTTTGATTTAGATTTTAAGCCTTCTGCTACAGTTGGCGTAATTCCCCAACATTGTACATTGTAGCTTTAAATAACACTATGTGTCAAATATTAGCAATGCTGATGTATTGGTTATGCTCTACTTCGCACCACCTACCTTTGATGAAGAACCTGCAGATGGGACGTGGTCTGATCTTCCTGTCTGAGGGATCCTTGACCTCCCCCTCCTCCAGGTCATCATCCTGCCCACAGATACACAAAGGAAAACATTACACACAGAGCAACTTCTTAAAAAAGGATTTGATGACTGAAGGTTTCCTACCTACTAGTCATGTTACAAATGAGTGCCTCATCTATATTTCACGTTAAACCTGATAAAGTATACAGACGATAACACACCAGTTTTTTGAGGGGTGGAAACATCTCTTGACCCACTAGTTTATATATCTAGTGAGCTTTCCATCTTTACCTCTGTCTTCATTTTTGGACAGGAAGTGGAGGTGGCAGAGAGTTCACCTCGACAACACACTGGATTGCAAATGCAACACAGAGGGTGTCTAAAGGAAGGGACAGAGCAGACTCTACTTCTTGAGAAAGCTTAGGTCCTTTAATATGTTAAACAATATTAATATGCTGGTAATCTTTTACCAGTCTGTTGTAGCCAAAGCAGTATTCTTTGCTGCTTTCTGTTGGGGTAGCAGCATCAGAGCCAGTGACACCACAAACTAAATTAACTGATCAGGAAGGCTGGCTCTGTGCTGGGGACTTCTCTGGAACCTTTAGAGAAGGTGGTGGAGAGGAGGATGCTGCACAAACTGCTGAGCATCATGGAGAACCGCTCACATCCTCTCTACAGCGACTGGTTAAACAGCAGAGCATATATGAAATATGACATTATTTTGTTATGGTGGGCAGATCCTGCACTGTCACACAATAATAAAAAACAACAGCTGATATTAAAGTTGCCTTGTATTGTACAGATGAAGAGCTGAAGATGTTTGACAAGCATGATACAACTTTTGTCTTCACAATAGAGCATAGAAAAAAAGATGATGAATCCCAAAGACAAAACTGTAGACAGGTTGGCCTTTTACAAAAAATCAAGGATGTGCATGCAACATTGTGCTTCGAAAAAGCTTCCTGTGGCTTGCACCTTCCACAGTGAGGTAACTGTGGAGGTTACCTCACACTGCTCTATGCTTCCACAAGTATTGTGCAGCAAACCTTATGATTCAGATTCAAATGGCTGGCCTGGAAACAGTTCCCATTCAGGTATGTGCCCCAGCAGAGAATGTTGGATTAAAGAGGAGCCCAGCTACACTACAGGGGGAGGGCTGAGAAAGGCTCAACTTCATGCAGCTATGCCAGAGCTCAAGCTCAATCTCTGGTTTCCCAGTTATGTTATGCCTTTAACCCATTATGTAATGTAACTTGCCAGGCCAGAAAAAAGAACATATAAAAATAAAATTGCCTTGCTGCGTCTCCCAGTGGCAGATACATTGGTAAACAAGTGAATTGTGAGAAGAGAACCTCTAAATATCAGGCTGAGAACTACAGATTCCACTTCCTTTGCATTTGAGTGTGTGAATGCATCATTAGACAATTGCAGGTAACATGACACAGGTAACATGTTCCAGGGAGAAAGTAGCAATGATGGTGCTAAATGAACTGACTAGAGAGAGATGTGTCCAAAAACATCAGACAGCACAGGTTAGAAGCAGAATGGCTCTCTCACACACTTAATACGTGCAAAAGACATAAAAATATGTTGCCATGGTGTTTGCTTGTTGTTATTCTTAACACTGGCCTTGGTATATTCATTGATTCATTGTTTTATTGCATTTATTACATGATTTGGACTCAAAGTTGTAACAGGTCGGGTAGAATGTGATCATGGCTATGGTCACCGAGTCATTTTCCAGTAGCAATGTGTGTGATGACAGGGTGGAGGAGACTATCTACACACTGTTACCATGTGCAGCTCAGGACAGCAACATGCACTTGGGGACATGGCAGTAGTGATGCAGCGGTATCCTGGAATGCCACGGTATAAAGGCTGATAGTTATACAAAGGCTTATTGAGTAATATTAATGATTCTATCCTGTGTGTGCCTGTCAGGCTCAACACTGGGTGCAACATGCACAAACGCAGCAGCGGAAGAAACATCAGAGAAGAGACGATCTCATCAGTCTCCAGCCCCGAAAAAGAAATTCAAATCAGCAGCTTGGGATTACTTTGGGCATCCTAAAAAACATAATGTGAGGCTGTATAGGCAGCAACTTTAATAATCATTCAGAAAACTTGTGAAGGCATTTCTTATACTATTTACTGTAATCACTGGCATGACAACTCTTGTTGTGATAGTTTTTTCTCCTTCACTGTACATGAGAAAGTCTCTCAGAAGTAAACAAAACATCACCAAAACTCTAAGCTGTGTCGGGTACCGTACAGGTGGGGTTGATCCACCTGTATGGCACATTTTATACACAACACTTTGAATGGACAGCGTAAAAGGGGTGAGCAGCATAACTACGAACCAAACTCTGTTCACTTACATCAATCTCTCCTTCATCAATCTCTCCATCATCCTCGTCCTTCGTCTTGTCTCTGAAGGAATCTCTGCGCACCCTATCGGGCCCTTTGCCTTCATCTGCTCTCTTGGAGTCACTGTCTTTTGGAGATGGGGGGAGGATTAGTTTCTTTTGCTTCTTACTGGTCTTATCCTCACGCTCATCTTCTTCTTCTCCCTCCACTTTTGCATCTTCCTCATCTTCTTCATCCTCGTGTGCAGGGATGCTGGGCTCCTCTGGCACCTCCTCATCATAATCCAGTTCATGTTCGTCCAACTCCCGGGAAACAGATGCAGAATCATCATCCATCTCCCTCACGATGACTGCCCTCCTTCTCTCTTCTTCCTCAGCCCTTGTTCTTTTGTTCACTTCCTCATCATCATCGTCATCCACCTCAGCTGTTTCAGGATCCACTAAGGCATCCTTTCTGTAGTAACCATATGCTTCTTCCCTGTCTGCTCTGTCATCTTCAGCTATCAATCTCCTGACCTGTTCTGGCTCAGAGTCTGGAGACTGAGGGGTGTCGATGACTCGATCTTCCGCTTCCTCCTCTCTACCCATCTGGTCACAGTGTGGACCATCTTCATCTCCCTCCATCAGCATAATGGTCTCATCCTCATGTCCCATCCTTCCCGTCTCTCCTACAGGCTCCTCATCCTCTGGATCAGAAACAAAGTCAGGGACCACTTCGTCATCTTCCCCCTCCTCCTCTAATTCTGAACCTCTTCGTCGGCTTTTCACTCTCTCTTCCTCTTTATCCTCCTCATACAGTCCATCGTTTTCCTCATCATGGACTACCTCGCTGCCTAGGATGAGCCTGTCCTCCCCTTCATCAGTAGAATCCAGCAGTTCACTGTCAGAGAGGCCCTTGTCCTCCTCCTCAGGAGACTGAGGGGACTGAGTAGGGCTTTCAGGAGTATCCATTAGAATATTCTGGCATTAAAAAAACACACAATTGTAAGGAAGTAACAAGTGACAAATGAGCTCACTCTATGACGGCGCATTTATGCTTTTCTGTTAGCATCTTTTCAGTTAATTTTTCTGTGAACTTTACATATGAAATTATATATATATATATATATATATACATACATATATATATATATACATATATATAAACTGACAAGTTGTTGCCAGGAAAATATATATTAAAAATATAAATTATGCACAAAATTATTCTCATAAAATCTATTTTAATATTCCCAGCTGCAAATAGCCAAACATTTAACAACTTGTGAAAGTGTTTCACAGCCATTATTTACATGCATATATAAGAAAAGAAGAACTGCACTGCCACTACGAGACTCTTAATAATAATATTCACCACATGCTGCTCCAAATAACACACAAAATGTAGAAGAATTCGTGTAAGCACATCAATCTCACACGACTAAGGTTTATGGTGCTTGGCTAACTTAGCTTACTCTTAACCTAAATAGGGAAACTGGAACATTAATTAAACTTATTGATATGTATATAACTGACAACAGCTGTATTTGCTTCCGGCACATCTACATCAACAGCAAAGAGAAACATTAGCTTAAGCTAACAACTATTTGCCAATGGTAGGAATTAAAACTTTGTTTGTGGTATACCTACTTGCGTGTACACAATTAGACAACTTCTCCAAGCCTGTAAATATTACACAAGTTCATGTGCAGCGTAGCATGATTTCTAACGTTAACACTTCTATTAGCTGGATCGCGCTAGCTGGCAGCAAGGCCGATAGCTTCACAACGTGAAGAGACCTGGTTAACCAACGAGCACCCTTAATTGATCAAACAATAAGTATTTCTGGACAAATTTAAAGAAACAAACCGGTTAGGTAAATGGCGTAACTAACGCTAGCAGTACACGGTCGGTTTAGCAGTGCCCGAACACTGTTGCACACACGACTGTCTTTCAATTAACAATGCAGCCTCCCCCGACGCTAAGCTAAACGCTAATTGCTAACAGCGAGAAAATTCAATTCACCTTGCCGAGCCGGGTGTGTTTAAAACGGCACCGTAGCGTTAGGAACGACCCTCTCCCGCTGGTATACTTTTTTACAATCTACAATAAATATTATATCGTTAAATTTAGCCGCTATGGTGGCAAAACTAAAACACCCCGCACAGAAGAGCGAGAGCGGCCATTACCTCAACGTCATCAACACACGACAATTTGGAGGGAGGAGGGGGGGTGATAGTGAATGAATACAGATCTGAGATCAGCGTGTAGCTCAGATTGTGGGTGGCTGCGTTGTTGATGGAAGAACGAAACCTGATTTGTGTTCAGTGTCAGAAGCCCAAGCAAATCCTCATTTCAAAAGCAGTATATTAACACGAAATATTCAAAAATAGTATCCAAAAGAGCGAGTAAAATCATATTGTGTTATATTAGAAATATTTCCATTTAATTTCTTTAGAATGTTTTGTCAGCTGCTAAGATTGTTTCCATATGACATTAAGTAAAGTGTGTACATAAGAAAAGTCACTTCCTTTTTATCAACAGCTGCTCCAGTGCGGAATCCACACTTTAAGTGTAGCTTTAAAAGTGCAGTCTAATGTTGCTTTGTGAAATCAGACTTGAAGAGTAACAATATAACAATGTTAGTACTTGGTTAAGTTTAGGGAATCTTGTTATTTGGGTCAATAAAACGAGCTAATTTGTAAAGGTTAGTGGACCTGGACCTTCTTTGTTACGGTTACAAGAACAAACACGTGTAGATTCATAGAAATAATGAAAACTAAGTTATCCAGCAGGGGAAACATCACAACAGTGATCACAAAGTCAGATAAGATTTTACTGATTTAACATGGCAGCTGTCACAGAAAACTGGTGATAAATGAATTAATCCTGCAGAACAAATATTAGTAATATTAGTATCAATATGGGCTCAGACTGTGGACTGCTCACCAGACATGGTGCCTGCACCTCTACCCTAACTAATTAATTTGAAAGCTGTTTGGCAAACTCCAAGTGGCCTGTGGCATCTGCCTACAGGCATGACTGATGGAGTGTCATTGAGATGGTCAACCTTCCTACAGGTTTTTCCATCTCTACAGAGGACTCAAGTTAGAATGCCTTGGGGCTCTTGGGGAACTCCCTGACCAAGACCCTTCTAGTTTAGCTATTTGGTGAGGCTGCACTTTCATTTCTAGTCCTGGTGGTTCCAAGCTTCTTTTCACGAGCACTGAGGCCACTGTTCTTCTAGTGACAGGCAAAGATTTACAAATGGCTTCATGGCTTGGTTTGTCCTGTCATGCAGTGCGAATTGTGGAACTTTATACACACAGGCCTTTTTGAACTATGTCAATTCAATTCAATTTGCTACAGGTGGACTCAGAGTGAAGGTCTGTGAAGACTGATTCAGCTGCATGTCATTGTTCTTTTTCAGGACACTCTAAGCCTTCATACTACATTAGGTTACTGTCTTGCATTAGATGTAATTGTCTTAGTGTAAATTCTTAACTAACTTTTCTTCATAAATTTAATTTTAACCTAGCTCACTCATGATATTAGTTTACATAGATATATAGCTTTTGATTCCTATCATATACAATTAGATTAGACAAGTTTAATTAGATTTGGTTAGTCTGGGTGCAGCCAGATTAGATCACATTAGATGTATGGTAGAGTACTGAATTAATTTTTCTGCCAATTCCAACCTAGGTGTCACTTTTGTGTTTATTATCTCTAAAATTGTCATCCTGATCACCCACACTGTATCTCTACTGTGTCTCTACTGTGATATCTATTTCCTATCTCTCCATCCTGGAAGAAGCATCCCTCCTCTGTTGCTCTTCCTGAAACATTTCAATGTACAATTCTTCAGGTTGTTGCAGTGCAGCTTTTATCTCAGATGATTTCTCATTGTTTTATACATGTATGTAAACTAACTTTTGTACCAGCAGCATCAGTGGCCATTTCCTTTGCATTTGTCCAGGAGAAGCTGGTTGATGATTTGGCCCATCTGGTGTCTGGGATACTGCAGTTTCAGGTTTAGATCCCAGTGTTATGTGGGGGAGTGATATGTTACATAAGTACATTCTATATCTTTTGTTATATATGCTCACACATACGGTGTCAATGTTTATCTACTGATAAATTATATAATGTCGATAAAAATATTAATAAAAATGAATACAATTAATCTTATCTGATACATTGCATAAGCAGCAAGTGATGAAGGAGAAAATGTGCGGCTCTTGCTGAGGATCTTACCGACAGTGAATGTAAACCTGACGATTAGTAAGGCAAATGGAAATGGACACTTTCAAATTACATTTTTTCCATTTTTGCTTCTCTGTCTTCCTGCCCCTGACTATACCCTGAGGAACACAGGAAACATGTTCTCATATGTACATATCATAGCCTATATTTACATAACACTGAATATTAGCAGTTGTTTGGGCGTTATTAATAACCTTTATGTTTGATGCTGATTGAATTGTCAACACAAAGATTACTTTCTTCCTTTCATATTTTCACCACTAGATGGCAGCAGGTACTTTACATCAAGTGATGACAGCAAATGTTTTTAAGTTTTGAAGTTTTTCCTCAACTAGAATGCAGGGAGCGCCTGTAATATTTTCAACTAATTGAGATATTTATTGTTTTGTATTTCACTTTTATTCTCTAGTCTCTAATTACACAGAAAAAAACACACTGCAGGGTGACTGACATGTAAACAACAATACATTGAATTTACAGTCTGTAGGTAACAGATACAACTGGACACATCAACAGCAGAAATGTTTACACACTTAATTTTGAGTTTGGTGATAGAGCAATCATCCATAAACTACAGAATCACTGGTTTACCCTCAGCCCTTTAGTTGTGCCATCATATATGTGAAGCTGTCCAACAATTTATCGATGGGGGGTATAATTCTTATTAAAATATTAATGTGTAGGGGACAGTTTGGGTTTGTGCACTTTAGTGACCAGAGTTCTAACAACACTGTTTTTTCTTCATTAACATCTTGCTGTGTAAGTGAATAATCTCTCATATTCCTCATGATGTCTCCCAGCTGTAAATGAAGCTGAGTGTGTGTAAATGTAAGCATATGTAAGCTCCTCTTTTTTTTTTTATCCAAGGACCCGAGTGAATTGCAATATCTTTGTTACACACATATATTGTGTGCTTATGTGCCTGTAGAGAAACTGTTTAGTGATTTCAGTTAGATGTGCCCACATATATACTTGTCCCAAACAACTTACTGAAATGACTGATATGGAACAAAATGTTATGATAATAATGTCTGTTCCCTGAAGGAGAGGAATGAACTGTGTACTGCTCTACTTCACAGCTGGGATAAGTGAAGAGTGGCTATCAAAATGAAGCATCACAGCAGTGATGAGAGTATACACAGCATGTGCAGGCAAAACCTCACACAGAACACCACACGCACAGTCTGCCTTTAACATGTGAGCAGAAGCATCTTTAGTCAGTCCATGCACCTGTATATAAAGGGAATGTTACACCCCACTCCTGGTAATGAATTAGGGGTGGCATGTAGCTCAATTGGTAGGGCAGTCATCTTTTAACCCTAGAGTTGACAGGTTTGATTCTCAATCCTCCTGCAGCTACACACTGAGGTGTCCTTGGACAAGACACAGAAACCCTGTAGTCGCGCTGTTCTATACATGCAGCTGTCCAAACAACAATTTTCCCAAGGGGATCAATAAAGTGTCTATTATTAATGTAAAGAGGTATCTTTAGTGTCAGTATGACATGCCATCAGGATGTTGTCATCATACAACATATGAAAATGGGCTTTTAACAGTGAGTTTAACTCAAAACGTCCAGACACAAAGATCAAATTTCTAAAAATGTTTTAGTCTATTCTTGTTCTGAGAAATTAATGCTATTCCATGGAACTGAAGGTCTGAAGATGTACTTCTTTCTGTATTCATAGAACAGTGAGTGTGGGAAAATTGTTCCCACAACAGTCCTAGTGTCTAGGCAGCATGGGCAAAAGCACATACACACACTGGGCAGAGGAAGACTGGAGAAGGTGTTATGGACAGTCAAATGTAAGTATTTGTACCTGAGGTGTTACACAAAGAAAAACATTTGTGTAATGCAGACTCCCAGCATCTTTGGGGTGGGGGGTGCTTGATACCATCTCTCATGCATGGTGGAAGCAATGTGATGGTCTGGAGCTAAAATGACTGATTTGGAACAAAACATGCAGAGTAAAGGGATCTTGGAGAAGGAAGTCTATCACTAAAATTTGCAACACTGTGCCATACCGTGTGGATAATGCTGGGAGCCAGGTCTGTCCTCCGTCATTGACGTTGACCCCAAACATAGCTTCAAACTACACTGGTAAGACATTTTTACACTGAATCTAAAAAAACCCAAAACACATTCATCATTCATCTGTAATTATTTAATCAGCAGCTAAACCATCTAAAACGTAGTACATTTAGTACCATTTCAGTATCAAACACAGGCTTAGCAACTGTCTCTTGAAATTCAACTTAAATTCATCACAGGTACGATCCCATGTGTTAAAACAACTTAATGTTCTCGACTCATTTGAGTTTAATTCAATTCAATTCAATTCAACTTTATTTATATAGCGCCAAATCACAACAAAAGTCATCTAAAGGCACTTTACAATGTAAGGTTTAAGACCTTACAATACAACTAAATAATAAGGAAAACCCAACAAATCCCCCTTTGAGCAGCACTAGGCAACAGTGGAGAGGAAAAACTCCCTTTTTAAGAAAGGAAGAAACCTCCAGCAGAGCAGGAGACAGAGCTCTTCTTGAGATACAGATGCATGTGCATGTGTGTAGGGGACTGACATGGCAGCTGCCAAGAAAAAAGCCTACTAATGTTGGTAAATCAAAAGAAAACAGAACAGCTCCTCTGGTCTTGATACTAAAAAGGCAGATTGTTGTTTATTAGTTGTCTCTTAGAAAAAATAAACGACAGAATTTTGCATGTCAGATCACTTTCTCCGGACACATCAACCTCTACATGAACGCCTGAACTAGTGCTGGCTGGTAGTGCTGCTAATCTGAAAAAACTCTTTTTGCCAGACTGAAACCATTTCACTTCACACCAGTTCACACAGTACCAGTCAAAAGCAGGTTTTATATCATCTTATTGATCAGAAATGCAGTGCAGATATTGATGACTACTGGAGCTGGAAACAGATGTTTTTTAAAGGAATATTCCCACAAACAAACACAGTCCAATAATCAGAACACAAAAGTGATACAACCAATTGATATGCAAAATATTAATTTATGAACGTCACTTTTATTTTTATGGTGTCCATATGAGTTAAACAGTAGGCTATGCATTTGCTTTCCTATGAAACTCAGAACCCCGAAATTAAAAGATAAAACTCCACATCTCACAACTCCTCTCTCCTTATCCGTTCCCAATTCCATAAGACACCGGGCTTTTATTTTGAAATCATAAGTGCCGCTCACCACGTAGTCTGTGTGGGTGTGACTGAGCTCTAAGTAGGAGCAGAGCATGAATAGTTAATGCATGTCTGTGCTGCCGACCTGGCTTCAGCCAGCGACTGATACGACACCCACAGTTATACAAAGGAAGGGCAACAGTAAAGATAGACACGGACTGGAAGCAGACAGTGAAGAAAGCTCACAGGATGCAGAGCTGCACAAGGTAATTCTTTTATTTCCCACTGGAAACATTAAGAATAGTTAGAAGTTTATGATCAGTGATGTCTGTCTCATCCATGTTCTGTCAGCATCGTGCGCACGGGCGCTCATCTCATACATTCAGTTACTGTAAATAAAAAGTGAGGAAAAAAGAAATAAGACTTGGATATATTAATATTATATCACATCAGCACATTAATAACATGAGAGACAGCATGTGCAACATTCATTATCAGTGGATGTAAACATAAGTCAGAATGAATCAACTCTTTCTGTATAAGGCTACACTGTGTAATTTACTCCCATACATAAAGCTACCAATGCAGCAATGTCATCACTGTCATTAACTAATACACTGATCGGTGGTGGACTTGGTGCTTTGCTCAAAGGCAGCTCCATTCAAACTGCTAGAGGTAACCACTGTCTTACATTATAATGCATATCCTGTAGTTCACCTCCTCAGTCGTGTTAATACCATAGATGTGTTGTAAAGACTGGAGCAGAGTCCAGCTCAGGATCTGAGATGATAATGACAGTGGACTGGTTTTTAATGTTAAAGAGGAAAAATGCACATGACAGTTGATGCAAGGGAGGACAGGAAATGAGACTGTGTGATCACCTTTGACTTACGCAGCTCAGAATACCTGGGTGCCCACATTACTGGGGTATTTAATTCAACCAGTAATACGCTGAGGTATTTGGTGATTACATGGCTACAGACCTGTCTAACATCTGCTCACAGAGCCTTTTTATTTTAAGCTGTGGTCCAGAGGTTAGTCCAGGTGGAGTAGATAGATTCCAGGTGTAGTGTTGCACAACAGTAAGTTGTATTCAGTGTTATCACAGTTTAGTGGTGACACAAATAGAAGTTGCTATAATGCTTGGATATTAAATATAAATCAACTGTCAGGAGATGGTTGCATTAGCTTAGCATAAAGCTAATTTCAAAGAGCTACCCTGTCCACCTTTACAGGTGCGAATCAGCATCACTGAAGCTCACTAATGATAAAAATATGTCTTGTTTACTGTGGAGGTTCTCAGTCATCCAGTTGATGGTTATCCCAAACGTGCCTGAAAACCTTTCACACTCACATCTGCTTGTGATGCAGCCGTTCGGATGACAGGTGAGATGTCTTCAAGAACTCAAAGCAAGTCCACATGTTTGGGAGTTAATCAGTAAGATAGGAGAGCTGGTAGCTGGTAGTGTATTTTACAAAAAGCAATTCTTTGAAATGCACGTGTACACTGCAGTGCAACAAGAACTTCTCCCGAACCGTGAGACACCTCACTCATCCGAGTGCGATGGATCATCAAAAAATGTGCAACAAGATCAGCTTGGCTGAACAGTGGCTGTGTAATGGAATGGAGAGTGCATGCGCTCTGACTGATGGCGGAATAGTGGAACTAAATTACTTTTCATTTCATGTCCACCTCAATTTATTAGAGGCAGCCCTCAGGAGGTGTGTGTGTGTGTGTGTGTGTGTGTGTGTGTGTGTGTGTATGTCAGAGCTGGGAGATGAGTGAAAAAAACAACAGATGCCTTGTAGAGTTTCACAGTGTTGGACGCTGGTTAATTAGCTTTCGGCACAACGTGAAA
Source organism: Helostoma temminkii (assembly GCA_900302695.1). Taxonomy (NCBI): domain Eukaryota; kingdom Metazoa; phylum Chordata; class Actinopteri; order Anabantiformes; family Helostomatidae; genus Helostoma; species Helostoma temminkii. Next base: position 18,416 of record OMLM01020849.1, on the reverse strand, counting down.
CCCCAAAACAAACCTCAGGACTGCGTGGATGAAACACAATGGTTCACGCTTTGACCTCAAAAACGTTTTAAGCAGTTGTAGCTGAACAAATGGCTTTAATCAGATTCAACAATCCCCTGCTGCACCAGATGTGGCTGTAATGTCATCAGAAAAGCACTAGGAGGCATCATAAGTGCATTATTAGGAGGATTAATCCTGCGCTTATTATTTTGTGTTGCCAGAATATTATGTTAAAATGACCTTAATGCACTGAGTGTGTTTATGCCTTGAGTGCAGTGGTAGGGGTTATTTGTTGCACTGCATGCTCAGAAGCAATAAAATGTCTCATTTGAATGTTGTCTATTAATGCACAGCCGCTGTTTTCTTTTTTTTAAAGCTCCAAAAAATGGTAAAAACCACATGGACACTCAAATCTGCATTTGCATTTCGCATCTGATCCGACAGACATCCAACACTTACAGTAAAGAGACACCACATAGCCATGACATCTGTTGTGATTCTTGTGCACTCCAGTTGCTCTGCAGATGTTCTGAGTAAAGCTGCTGTTGCAGCTCCAGATATTGAAGGTAGTAATGCAACAGGAAGACACTTTGGTACCAAAGTGCTTTAGTGGCTCCCCTGTTCAGTTCCAGTGAAGATCCACTTTGTTCAGTGTGAACAGGATGTATTGAGTCGGAGCTAATATACTGTAAGGCTTTAGTCTGGATTAAACACATTAATTGGTATCTAATAATATCACAGTCTTGTTTTAACAGAATTCCCTTTTAACTCCCGAAGACACTCATTTGACATAAAAACTACTGAAGCCTCCTATTCGGTTCAGCTTAACTTTTCTTTTTAGGATACAATCCCATGGGACGGGATGTCAAAGAACCAGCTGCAGCTGTGCTCAGAACAGCTGCAGCTGAGTTATTATTTGCCTACATTTCACTGCAGTGCCAGACTTGACATTGCATATGTTACAGAAGATAAGTGTTTAACCTCTGGCTCTAACATGTGAACAATGTAAACAACGAGAGGGAGCATCAGTTGTGTCATCTGATCCAAGCCTGAGGCTTATTCAGATTTGGTCTCAGAAAATCGTTCTTGTGTGACATGAGATGACCGATTTCCAGGACATGTGGGGTTTCTTAGCTAGAGAACTCTCAGTGGATCAAGGACAGGCACTCTACAGATCTTATGGCTTGCCATGGTATAACGATTATTTTAACAATTTTCTTTGATCAAACAGAATCCTAACAGCAATCTTTGGTTTAGTATCCCCATTTGGCCAAAGTAGCCAGATCACAGTGACATTTAATGGTCATTCTCATACTTACCAGGATAAATGGAAACTACCAGCTTGTTCATTTTTTTCACCATGTATTCTATGTATGCATTAAAATGTGTGTGACATTCATAGATTTATATTATGAATATATAATGAATTTATATTATATTATATTATGACTCAACTCCAATAAACTGAACTCATTTTCCATTTCTAGGTGACTGAAGAGAGACTCGAGTGGCGTTTGGAATTATGTTCCACCTTTTAGTCTTCTTCACTCTATTGACTTAGCTAAAAGGAAGACAGTTAAGGTGAAGGACAGAAGAAAATATCAACGGCAAGACAACAAAGACAGAAAAATTTCTTCTTCTCAGTGATTAATGGCTCGAGGTATAACAAGCTAATTCACAGGCGTTTCCTCCTCTGCAATGATAAGTCAGTCAACATCATGATGTGTTTAAACTTCACAACACTTCATATCATATACTAATTTGGAAACTAAACTGGATTTAAATGTGAGTTCATGTGCTTAATTAAGAAAGAAGACATCATGACAGTCATTACACTCATCACTTAACTTTAATCAAATAAACGTAACCTTTGATTAACTAATTAGGAGGCCAGCTGTTAGTGAATATGACGGACAACGTGAGCTCCCCGATCAACATCTCTCTGAGTCCCAGCGTCGCTGTCTCAGAGTCATTAGAGTACAAGACAGTGTCTGTGTTCCTGGTGTTGCTGGTGTGTGGTGTGGGCATCGTGGGCAACGTTATGGTGGTGCTAGTGGTCCTCACCACTCGCCACATGAGGACACCCACTAACTGTTACCTAGTCAGCTTGGCTATAGCTGACCTGACGGTGCTGGTGGCAGCGGGGCTGCCCAACATTTCGGACAGTCTGACAGGCACGTGGATTTTCGGCCATGCCGGCTGCTTGGGGATCACCTACCTTCAGTACCTGGGCATCAACGTGTCCTCCTGCTCCATTACTGCCTTCACTGTGGAGAGGTTAGTACGGACAAACAACCCATCTGCAGTTGTTCACAGGACAGGTTTTATTAGCTTGAACTTTACCTGAATTTGACTTTACTTTGCTAAAGAATCTTTAAGCCATAGGGTGGGCAAAGTTAGTATGATTTCAGTGGCCAACGAAACATATATCCAACTGTCTGTAGGCCTAGTTATGGGAAGAGAGTCTGGTGGTGGTGGGCTGGCAGTGGAGCAGTTGGGAGAATGGTCACCCATCAACCCTACCTTGGAGTTCGTGACCCGGTTCCTCCTGGCAATATGTTGGCATTTCCCTGGATAAGACACTGAACTCCCAGAATGCCACAAAATCCTAGCCACTGAGGTTGGCTGGGCCCAAGCCCGAAGCAAAAATTGGTGGGGATTGCGTCTGTGCAATATTGACATGAGGACCCTGCTCCGCTGTGGCCAGACAGAATGTTGAGTTTCTTTAGTAGAAGGAGATTATAGTGGTGGATGTTAAAGTAGTAGCTTTGTCAGATTATGGGGTGGAGGGAGTAGCAGGTTGACTGCCCAGAATTATATCCTTTGATGGGGCCCAAAATCGCTAGTGGTCTTACAGACAATGTTTAACCTTTTGAACAATGAAATGTGTGTGATGGTACAAAGATGATGGCATCTGAGCCAGGCCCTTGGTGTTGGCTTATTTTGACTGGAATTGGTGCTTTACAGACACAACTGCTAACACATTCCTAACAAAACTAATTTGTTTGTAACCATGATGACAAACCTGTATTTAACAAGTCATTTTAACCCTTGTTGCAGGTTAACAGGTATACAACATCATTTTCATGCCCCCCCCCAGGTTTTGCAAAGAAAAAAATGATTTCCAAATATATTTTATGACCTTTTTAGGCAACTATATTTTCATATAACTTTTTACTCCATAATACTTATTTGATAGTTTTAGTTACTTTGCAGATATAGATTCTCACTGGAAAATCTAATAATCTAATAAATGTTGGTGTATTATTATACATTAACCAGCTGTCAGTACAGAAAGCAGTGAGAGCAGCTTACCTGTTTAAAAAAGATAGATAGTCTTTCTTCTGTATTTTACCCTTTACCAGTTAATCTAGAAGTAAATGTTCTTATCCCTACATTTTAAAAACATTTCCTACAATTTGAGAATTTGAAGTAGAATGTATTTAATGCTGTTTATGAATTAGTACAGACTTTTAATGTCAATATTGACTTCCACCACCTCTGGTTTTAGCACCTATAACTTAACTTTTTTGGAAACAAATCACTGTGTGAAAGGTAGAAAAAACATGAAAATCACAATCATACATCTTGCTAAACAATTCCTCTTAATGGAAAGTGAAAGTGCAGTCCAAGTAAACTAAAACTACTGCCTTGTGTTTATATTCCAGTCAAGTTGCAGTTTACCAGCATGTTTTTATGCATGACTCATGCATAAGTTTATGCATATATTGCATTCACAAATATTGGACATACATACATATGGACGTACAACCCAAAAACCTTATGCCTCTGGCCACAACAGTTGCCAGTGTAGAGGCATTAAAACAACCATAACTACACAACTATGAACGTGAATTTAGTCGTTGGTCCCATATATGAATAAGGCAGCAGTTTTATTAGATCGAATAACGTTTGTGTATCACATTTATCACAACACTACAATCTGCACTGAATGTCATCAGATTATTGGTAACGATGCAGGAGCACAACATAAAACATGCAGAGGAACAGAGACGGAAATGTTCGGCTCGTTCTGACTTCTAGCATCACTGTGATCCAAAATAATCATCTCACAAGAACAAAGACAAAACATTCAAATAAACCATGAAACAATGTGAAAGAGCCAATTTAAAGCCATTGATATATGAAAAAAAAGAACCTGTGTACAACCATAGTAATTATCTGACTGGGTGAAAATCCAGCAAAACATTAGCATACATCATGCATAAAACAAGAGTCCCAGCTTAACATTCAGCTCGAGACGAGGTGTGATTACCCACTGTCACGGTTCCGTGCAGATCTGTAGTTCACATAAGATCTGAACAGGAGAAAAACATAATGCTAAAAAAAACAACAACATAGCATCCAGGGTAAGTTTGACCTTGGGTCTGAACACTGCTTTTCTTCTTCGCCTGCAGGTACATAGCTATCTGCCATCCAATAAAGGCTCAGACAGTGTGCACAGTGTCCCGGGCCAAACGGATCATTGCTGGGGTTTGGATCTTCACATGTGTCTACTGCATGCTGTGGTTCTTCCTGTTGGACATTCAGGTACAGTGTATATTGTGTCTCATATAAGTTTAGAGTTACTGATTCCAAAATAAGGCATAGGACAGGGTAACTGAATGTGCACTGTGAAGCCTACAGATACACATGAACACACTTTCAGGCTATGCTAAAATAAACACAATTGTACCCTGTACAGGGTGGGCGTAGTGCTTCAGTAAGTGCATGAGTCATGAAAAGAAGAATAAAACATTTGCCATTATCAAGACCTCTTTCATACAAATTTAGGTGAAACTGCAGGGGAATGTGAAAAGCTTTTTAAGAGCTGTGCCATTTTTGAGAGAGCCTTATTATGGTGAGATGTGAAAGATTATTATCAGCCCTGAACCAGAGTGTGACCCACTAGTCTGTTTTATTACAGTGTCTCAGTGATAACTGTGTGATATACAGGTCAGCCCGGATGGACATGTGGAGTGTGGTTACAAAGTGAAACGGGAGCTCTACCTGCCCATCTACCTCACTGACTTTGCAATTTTCTACGTCGTCCCGCTGCTCCTCGCCATCGTGCTGTACGGCCTGATCGCACGGATCCTCTACCTCAGGTGCGGCAGAAGATCTTTGAAGCCATAATAATGATTTATTATATGACTGCAGTAATTTATAAAGGTCACTCCTCACATTTTACACATGAAGATCAGTTTATTGATCACGAAAAATTATTTGATAAAATATGTTTTAACTCAGTTGTGTAGCCCAACAGTATGTAACACTAATAAAATGGGGTCACATTATTCTGTTGTTTTTGTTTGGGTTTGATTGTTTATTATTATTATCATTATTTATTATTATTTATTTATTATATCTGTTTTTTCAGTCCTAAAGTTTACTTCTTTTTTCAATGTCAATGTTTTTTGTTAAATATCAGCAATCGGTGAACTGATATGTTCAGTGTTTGAAATGTTTCATGGTGATGAACCTACTGAGAACTGTAACTGACTTTACACTTCCCTTCAGCTCTATGAAGCATTTTAGCCTCTTTCATCTTATCGTTTTGGTTTTACAGCACTTATCATTAGGGGTGTGGCTCAGATTTTAATGGAGGCCTGTGCCACTCTTGGCCACCTCTCTAGCCAAACCTGCCAGAGTGAGATGGTGGTCAGTATTTGGCTTATGGCTATAAATAAATGTAGAACTTTCATTACAAGGAAAAATTACTGAACTTGAGATTGAAACAAAATCTTTAGAATTAGAAATGCAATTTTATAGCAAATTGCAGATTATCTACAGTACATTGAGCCAATGAACTGATTTTTTTCGGTCCCCAGTTGGTTATAATTAATTGTAGATTTGGTTATTTGGTAATGTTTCAAAATACATAGCTTTAGAGCTTTGGCATTCTGTACACCTTAGTATGTATAAACACACACATAATATACATATATATTTATTATATATAAAACGATTTTTACATTTGAATGTAACACCTAATCTGATTTCCCTCATTTGCCACCCATTCTTTAGTGCATGACTGGCCACCACTTTAAACTGTTGTAGACCAGCTTGTCAGGCTAGTGTTGCTGCATCTGCTGTGTTCACCCTAACAACTGTTGTCTTGGCAGCCATCAGATATCCATAGATATCCAAGTATTAAATACAGAAGACCGAAGTGAAAGTATTTTTAATCTTTCTTGTGCTATTGGGATTATTGATTGGCAACATCGTAACAAAATGAGGCAGAAAAACACATTTATGCTTGGTTACATTACATTTCGGAGGCCTTTGTTAAAAACCAGCTCAGGCTTCAGGAAATAGATTTTGTTCTGTTTGTTTTCCTGTTCTACAATAAAAGGTTGTTTCATATCAGCCTTCACTGTGACAAAATCTAGTCTAGTCTAAGAATAAACAATAAATGCTTGTAGACAAATCTCTTGACAGTTAATGTTTAAATGTATTTTGTACACATACATATACATTTACATAAAATACATTTGCAGTTTTAATCCAAAGCTCAGTAACCAAATAAAACATGTTAAATCCAACCACCTCTGAGCACATTAAAAACAGGTGGAAGGATTGTATGAATGAATGTAACATGCTGCTTGTGTTCCTCCAGCCCTCTGCCCAACCACCCTGACACCAGTGCCACCACGTTCCGTCGGAGCTGCCGGGAAGCATCCGAAACAGGGAAGGGGGGTCGCCAAGGCCGACCAAAGGCTGCGCTCTCCTCAAGAAAACAGGTCTGTGGCTCACCCTGCATTCACCCACTTTCCCATGAACCTCTTATGCACTGTGCTTTCTTGCTGTAATACTTTATCTTATCTTTGACGTAATTGCTATGCGACAGCTTTAGTCACATTTGACCCTGTTCTCGTCTTTGGCCGCGTATGTGATTTACTGATAATACAGAGGCCATGATTCCCTCTTAACAGCGTGTTGATGATGTTCCTGCTATCCATTGCCTCAGAAAAGTGCCCTCTTGTCTGGTCTCCGTCCTGGCTTTTACAAGGTCCCGAAGGCAATTGTGGTGGTAATGGCTTCTTTTCCTCAGGCTGAGCAGTCAAAGAGCCTTCTTATTGAGAAAGCCTCCTCTCCCTCAGAGTGCATGGTATTGCTCAGCAGTGTTGCTTTGTCTATGTGCTCCTGAGTGTAGAATGTGTTCTCGGAGCGTTTTTGGTCTTGAAAGCAGCTACCTTCATAGGCCTTTATGCACTCAGCAGTGTTGTGACAAAGTTCTTTTTAGTCCAGAAGGGATTAGTTTTGTGTCCAAATGTAGTTCTTTCAGAAATTGTATGGTATTTAGAGACAGTACTGAGGTCTGTGTTCTGTACAAAAAGCAACTTATCTGCCTGTGTCACAGGGTTTTTAACTACTGTGCAGGAATACATTCACTTATTTATACATCTGAACAATAAGAAAATACTTTTTGAATATTGAGTATTTATTGAGGTTATGTAATATTTTATTCTTACATTATTGCAATATTATGATTGTTTAAACGCAGCTGATAGGCCCTGCCTTAGACTACGTCTGCATTAAGTGCAGCCATATTTTGTACATCGATTAACGGGTGAGCTACATAGTATTTTTGAGAATTTCATATGATGTGAGCGATTTCATTGTTGTATAGATCTAGTTAACAACCACAGCTTTTCTAAACCACCTACTGACATAATCGATAACCTTATGCAGGATTTGATCAACGCCCACAAATCTTGTAATTTCTGCATTGAGGTAAGTGTGTAAGACACACTGTAACAGCATTTAAACAATACATTTTCCCTGTACACACTACAACAGCAAGCAGATGGCATTTACACACTCTAGGCGCCATTTTGAATGTGCTACATGTTAGGGAGCCTAGACACAGAGACTCAAAATGCAGAGCGACAGATATGTTTATGGATTAACTTTGAGAGAAACTGCACGGACAGTGGGATTAAGCAACAAGAGGAATAAAACATTTTCGAGTGTGAGCATTTGGAATTGTGTTTAACTGGTGAAGGAGAAAGGAGAGAGAGAGAGAAAATGTATTGAATATCATGCTGTCATATCACCTTTGTTGCCAATTCTGAATATAAAATGGAACAGCAACCAGCTCCGACATATGTGTGTCCTGACCTGACCAGGCTACAAATCTACAGTTCATTTAATGCAAAGCCACACACATCATGCATATTAGTCAACATAAAATATACTGGATGCAATTAGACAGCATGAAAACCTACTCATGATAATACTAAGCAGGCAGTGGCACTGTGTTTCTGTCCTGCAGACTGGACGTTCCTATAGCTGCTGGTCTGATGAGAGAGCAGCTCTACCTCCTATTAACAAACTCCCTACCTGTTTCTTTATTGATTCAGACCCCAGTCGTTTCCTAACCTTAAGCAAAATGCTGGGGTTGTCTAAACACAACCATACAAACTTTAGCAAAACTAGATTGTCTGGGAACATCTTAGTAATATGTTCCTCATATGTTATGGTAACAGAAAATGTAAACAGCTGAAGTAAAAACCACACCATCAACCCAACCTGATGTGGGAAGCTCAGGGATTCTGGCTGGTTATTTGAGGAAAAGGCAGGAAGAAGAAACCCACCATCATTTTATGTTTGAAAAGCCCATCATGAACTTAATATGCAGCCTCCACAGGTGTTTAGCCAACTCTTTGTATCTTACGAACAAGAGGCAACAGACAAGCACCTCTGTGAAGACAGTTCCCAGCTATAGATGATAGATTCGCACTGGGGGGAGTAAGTTCTGACCCTACAACAATATGTCTCTTGCTTATCAACTTTCTGATTTCCAACCAAACATGCTGCCACTCAGCCGACTGTAGCTGTGACTATTAAACCATATTATAGCATGTCTGACCTTTAGCAAAGGTGTGTAGGTGAGGAG
>OMLM01020848.1:49117-65412 GCA_900302695.1 Helostoma temminkii | reverse complement strand
ACACACACACACACACACACACACACACACACACACACACACACACACACACACACACACACACACACACACACACACACACACACACACACACATTAATATTAATATTATTATGGTTTAAAAAACAAAAGAGAATCTAAACCACAGCATTCACATGTGCAGTTTAACACACACACATACACATTTTTTAAATGGCTGCTAATCTCAACATGACATTACACAGCACCCAATCTTCTTATTATTTTAAGAGTTTTGACCCTCAAACAAACCACGTATAAAGATCCTGGTGGTGAAAAAAAATTGTCATACAAAAGTTTTCACACCTGTTGTTTTCTTCTTCTCTTGATCCCTTTTTCTCCACAGAGGCACCAAATATGATCAACTCACCTGTCAGTTTTTCTTTCCTCTTCTTCTTTAGTGACATTATTTTCTCCCACAGTTTTCTGGCCTGTGGTTATAAAATCAACATCATGGAAGTTATTTTGTTCTTGGAGAATGACAAAAAAGGGAAGTGGAAACCATGAATGGAGGAACTGAGTCAAGGCTGGACATAAAAGCCAGCAGGACACTTCCATACTTCAGATTGCACACTAATCAATCCTTAAAGCACCTCATTTAGCTTCTATTGTTGAAGTGTTTGGATAAGAGGCATCTGAAGTTGGAAAATGTGTTTGATGCTTGAAACTAGAGTTTGAGAAAATCTGGAAAGAGATGGATGAGACCTACTAGTGGTCCTGGGTGGTGAAAAATTCCCCAGAGGACCCATTGGTCTCTGTTTCAGTCCTTTCAGAAGATATGTTTCTCCCTTCAGTGTTCTCCTCTTTAATCTGTGGACCTGCAGACACAAAGATGATATTTAAGGACACACCAGCACCTCCGTATATCTGGCTGTTCTGAATGTGCACATGAACTGTGACCCAAACCACATACTGAAACACAAGCAGTTACAAACTCAAAGCCTGAAAGTGGTAATTGTGATAGATCTGCAGAACTTAAAATGTCTTATAAACCAATTAAAATGTATCAAGAAGTAACAAGCAAACCTAACAAGAACATGATATACAGTGGGGAAAAGAAGTATTTGATCCGCTGCTGATTTTGAAAAGGTTCAAATCCTTTTTTTATTCACTGAAATGCAACTCCATGTAAAACATTTGTATTGTGTTTTTTTCTGGATATGATTTTATCCTTTAGAATAAACCTATGATAAAAATGACAGACCCATTGTTTCTTTAAAAATCATCAGGGGATAAAATACTTCTTTTCCCCACTGTAAAAACATTAAAACAATTCAATCTTAACACAGAATTTAAAAAATACATCACACCAATTTGTTTTAGTATTAAGTATTTAGTAGTTGTGTAGTAGTTGTTTTAGTATCAATTCATTACTATTTAAGCATCCATTCGGCATGTATTGATGAAGTGCAGGATGGGCAAACTGCATTATTACTAGGCCAGTTTTAATCCATCATAGCGAGGGCACAGTACAGACGGATAAATGTGTGTGTAAATAAATACGATATAAAACATGTTGATGATTGTCCTAAAAATAGATAAAGGAGTGTAACAGTAAAACTTGTTGTTGTTTTTTTTAAGATATATTTATCTCATCTGAAGTTGTCATGGCTTAAAATGAAACCTTAAGAAGAGTAGCTGATACTGACCAGGCTGGTTATAAAATAATTTTTTTTACTGAGTTTGCATGTTCTCCCTGTGTTTGCGTGGGTTCTCTCCGGCGACTCTGGTTTCCTCCCACAGTCCAAAGACATGCAGTTACTTGGAGACTCTAAATTGCCCATAGGTGTGAGTGAGAGTGTGAATGGTTGTCGTTGTCTATATGTACCTGTGATGGACTAACAACCTGTCAGGCAGACTGAACGCAAATGAAGAACGTGTGACACCATTGTCAAAAACTACTGGAAAAATGTTCTGTGGATGGAGAATCCAGCATTAAGATGGTGACACATGCTTGTGCCAGTATCATGATTTGGATCTGTTTTGCTGACTCTGGATCAGCAATCAGGACAGCATCATTGATGAAGCTATGAATTCTGAGGCGTACAAATGTAAGCAAGTAAGGAAATCTAAGGAAATCCATCCATTAACACAAAGTGGATTACGCAGCAAAACAACAACGCAAGTTGTTGTATCAAAAAACAGTCAACGCAGAATCAATTCTATGTGGAACAACCCAAAGTAGGCAGTTAATGCAAGAAAGCCAACATCCTTGAGTGGAAGTTGATCAGAAGGAGAAATGAGTTAAAATTCCTCCAAGCTGATGAGCAGGACTAAATAACAGGTAAAAAAGGGGGGTCAGTAAAGGTATGGGTTCAGAAATCCACAATAAATAAATAACAAGTGGAATTTTTTTCATTTTTTATCTCATTTCAGGTCATACTTATGTAGATACGCAGACACACACACGCACACCTCACCTGCTCTCCCATCAGTATTGGGGCTGCTGTCTTGGTTGACAGAGGAAGTTTGTGCTGCTGAGGCAGGAGTAGGTGGTGATGGGTAATCAGGGGGAGTCTCATTTTCATCTCCTGATAGGTTCCTAGGGACACCCGTTACCATGACACTGGAGAGACTGACAGGCCGCTTGGCGATGGGAAGCTTCCTCTCTGAGAGAAAGAGGAAACATGATGAAACCTGTTTGTTTCTGGCTGCAGATACACTACACGTGTTGGTCTGGTGTTTGATGTTACTTATAATCTGTGATGTTTCTCTTCACTTTGAAAACCAAGATTTTCCAGAAATTCCTGTACAGACTGAAATAAAATAGTTTATTTCTCTCTCACAAAATATATTTTATGAAATATGAGTAAAGACTCGAGTAAGATAACCCTTATGCTAACCCTTTTATAATGAATGATCAGTTATTGGATTCAAGCAGCACATTTATCATCCAGTACCAAATTCATATGAAATTAACAGTGAAGCAGAAATATGGACTAAAAATACAGTAGATGGATCTTTGTCATATCACTGGTTGCTGTTAAAATTTCTGAAACTCTATTCGAAGAGGAAATTAATGTTTTAGAGAAACAGGAAAACTTACTTTTCTTTTGTCCCTTGTACTGTTGAGATTTCTTCCTCTGTTTGGACACAGCTGATTGTAGGTCTCTGGAACCTGAGACACACATTCACTTGATTTTGTTTAGTTTCAACAAGGTAAACAGCAGCTTCCTGGATTAAAGCATCTCAGATGGAGATGCTCTCAAATTAAAGTGGTGAACACTGTGGTTTAAAAGTAGGGCGTCACTTGTCCTTGTTCTTAAAATAAAATAAAAATCTGAAATTGTGTAGACATCGTAAATGATGATAAATGACTGCTGTAGCTGAGACCGGCTGTTTTTTAACAAAACATTTACATAGACGTACAGAGACTGCTCTACAACAGGCAGCGAATGTGACACAGTCACAGTTTAATGGCCTTGCTTTCCCCTCTCAGGCTACATGCTGTACTACTACACCCTCACAAGTACATTAAAACTTGAGTGAAATAAAGATCTAAACACGTCCTAATTAAATGATGTTTTATATGTTTGTGTTTTTATTAGCAGAGGTGTGTGTGAAAGCCTGTATGATGCCTGTAAATGCAGGTCAGCTCACAATGAATCATCAGTATGAAGTGATGAAAGTGACATTGCCTCTACCACCGTCACTGTGCTGTGGGTGCGTCAGCCATCACAAGCCTTAAAGCAGCTTGCTCACTGGCAAACACTGCATAAATAGGTAGCAGTGTAGCACTTATAATTAATTTTACATTAGTGGAAGCCTGAGGAACGGATGGAAGACAATGTAAATCGCAGGTTACCTGCATTAACAGCAGGAGGCTGCAGCTGGTATCCAGTCAGCTGACACCAGCCAACCGGGTACAAATCGGGTGATTCACAGTCCACCCACTGGTCATACTCGTCCTCCCAGCCGTCAAAGTGTATCCGTAGCAACCGGTGGACAATGCGGGTCACCGTAGCAACGCAGACCAGCCGGGGCTCCATGAGGTCGACTGCCTCCAGCTTCATGCCCGGATGGAAACCATGGTTAGGCACATCCTAGTGGAAAAACACACGAACCTTATTGATAAAGTTACATTTATTTACAATGTGTTTTAATTCATGAGTGAAATAATTTCAGTTCAAATTGTTTTCACCTTGTTAAAGAGGTTAACTGGAGCAGCCAGAGACTTGCACTCCTTCATATATTCAAACCACCTGAAGGGAAGATTAGTATAACCTGAGAGACACATAAAGGGAAAAGAAGAAGATCACTTAGATTCATCAAAAGCTCATTAGTCACCTTTTGTAAGAACTACAGGATGAAAACATTAAGACTTTCCATGACTGTATGATGTGCTGTACCTCTGGGGGGAGTCAGTTCGATGTTGTTGATCTCACAGAAGCCGGCAGGGAAAATGGAGGGAGAAGTACAGTGATAACAAAACCAGTCTGAACCATCAGCTGCCTCCGAACCATCGATACCGATCATCAGATAGCCGTCAGCCAGGACCTGGGGGAGGTGGAGGAAGAGAGGGAGTGGAGTTTAGACAGACAACAGGATGGAAGGCAACGGAGGAAAGACAGAAGAAGAGTGGGAGAAAGAATAAGGACAGACAGAGGAAATATTTTGGAAAAATAGAGGAAGCACAGAGGAAACAAGAAAAGCACAGAAACAAAGGATGAAGGAAGGAAAGAGGAAAGACATAAGGAGGATTTAGGAGAGAGTTGAAGCATGGAGTGAAGAAATGTAATTACACAGAACAGAGTGAAGATGTAGGAAGGTTGAAGGAAAGATATGAAAAAGATGGAAACAGAGAAATAAAAGAGATTTTGATCACCCTTCACGCTGGACCTCACCTTCCTGACTGTGGCCACACAGATGGCAGACAGGTTCAGAGGGTCGATGGCCTCGAGCTTCATCCCGTCTTCAAACCATGCACCATTCTGATCCACCTCCTTCACCTGCACACAGGAAACAAATTAACACTTTCTTTCAATAGGAGAACACAAGTGTGAAATTCAATGTTATTTAATATTCTTCTTTTAAATATTCTTCACATTTGATGCATCATTTTACACATATTTCCTCCAAATCCATTTGAAATTCTTACTCTTAGAATTTAATTACAAATAAAGTTCAGTGTATCAAACAAAACTGATTGGTCTTAATAAATTATTATTCACAGTTCTTTTAGCAGTAACTTGATTTTTTGTCAAAAAGCAATAAAAATTCACTGCCGCTCTACCATGTTTGGGATTTTTACACAGTTTCAGAGACAACAGATAATTCTGGCTGAAGTAATGTTTCAAATGCCGTGAAGAATGATACAGGCTTTAAGCCATTGCAGAGAAAACCAAAGGTAAACACGACGAAATACGAAAATACAGGTGAGAGGGCACAACAGTGTGTGTGTGTGTGTGTTCTGAGTGGTGCAGACAGAGGTCAGGTCTTATGCTGCACTCATGTGGTGAAAACGTGGAACAAACATGTTTTGATGTTTGCTTGCAACATTGAAATCCAAACCTAACCTTGGATCTCTGATTAGTTGATATGCATTTTTCTATTCATTATATACGATCTTTCTATAAAATACCTATTTCAATTATTTATTATTATTTATTAATAAAATCCAGAAAAAGAGCAGGATATTAGATGCTGTTGCTCTCACCTTGGCAAACAGCTGTCCAGGAGCATCCACCAGACCGTCCAGCTTCTTCGACACATCTGAACATCAGATCTTCAGTCATTACTTTATTACATCAGACTGTCACTCTACTGTCTGAGCATTGCTCTGCTGATGGCTTAAATGCTTTGTTTTTCTAAATAGAGTCTGGTGAGATTTCCACACGTCACGACGTCAGTCATCTTCTAAAAGTCCAAATGTTCTGGATCTTCTGACTGAGTGCTTTAGCTTCTAGTTTCCGTATTAAAATAAAACAAATAACTTTGATATAGACATAGACAAACTCCTTTAAATGTTCCCTAGGTTTTGCAAATATGCTGGACATCAGTAAGACATGACAAGATACACAGCCACTTTTTTATAACTATAAAGTACAGTGTATTGAACAACTAGGCAGGCACTGTTTCTCAGAAGTTGCTGGTATCCCTGACTGACCCACCGGATCGTTTAAAGCGGTGTCCGATGGATCGAGACCAGCCGATGCTGTGGATCAGAGGGCTGTACATATGACACCAGAAATCGTCTGTGCCGTCTTCACACTCCTCATACACCAGCCTGAGACGACCACCAATCACCTGCAATAACATACACATGTATTTAAATGTCATTTTATGAGTTTTGTCACTGCTATCTTTCTACAAGATGTAGTTCTCTGTGTGAGTTTGTATATTTTCTTCCAGTGGTTCAACCTGAATGATCAGTGGACAAAAACAGAATCTTCGTACAGTCCTACCTGTTCGACCACAGCGACCCGAGTCCTGCACAAGTGAGTCTTATCCACCACCTCCACCCTCATCTGCTTCTTAAAGGGAAACTGCATGCTTTCCTGCACCTGACAATGCCGTATGAGTGAGACATTTTGGAAAATTAGGGTATTTTAAATATTCAAAAGACAATGCACATTAGAGTTGGGTCAGGTGAAGGTTCTGGGACACATTGAGAAAAGTAAATTACAGATCCTAATGTACAGGAAAGTATGAAAATACAAATATGCGAGACCTTGGAGGTGAAGTCTGGAGGCAGCGTTTTTGATCCCGTCAGTCGTTTAATCAGGAAAGTTTTCCAGTTGGTGAACTTGTGCAGGATGGCTGAAATAAAATACGACCATGAGTGGCACCTAATTTCACCAATAAATAATAAGACACCTTTAATAAAGTAAAAAGCTGCTACTGACAGAGATGAACAGATCCAACTACTATTTGTTTAACTGTTTGGGTTATTATTGTCAATAATGTTGATTTGATATTTTTAGAATGAATACAAAGAGTCAAAGATTAAAAAAAAGAAAACTGGAAGAAAAACTGTTGAAGACATTATAAGTTATCCAGATCCAAACACACTAGGATGTTAACATTAGATTACAGAACACATATTTTTCAATTGCATTGTGAAACTCCAACAGACGGAAGTTATATATACATATATTCCCCTTTCTCTCTTACTCTGAGGGGGGACGAGAGGTTTTCCTCCAGCAGCACACCAGCCGACAGGGTGGATGTCCGGCACACACAGATTCAACCAGAAATCTCTGGTGGAGTCGCTGTCGAAACCTTCGTATCGCAGTAAGGCCTTAAATCCTGCTCACACATTTACACAGAAAACAATGATGAGTGATTTCTGATGCAAGTCTTTGCTCTTTATTTTCAAAGATGTTTCATGTTGTCACTAACTAGAGAGAACTGTAGAAGGAAATGCCCTCTGTAAGTGAACACACTGACTGCTTGACAAAAAGCTTATATTAGTAGTTTGAGCTGCATAAGCACAAAGTAACATAAGTAGTAACTATGTTTGTTTTATGTGTAATTCCTGTGCTGACTGCTGACTGTGTGTCATTCAATGAAGAGAAATATAAAATAGCACACAAAAGGTGCGGAATAACCAATAAAACACACAATAGTAGCAAAACAGAGTTATTTATGATACTATTCAATGTAATGTGAAGAAAAGCTGCAATGTACATACTGTCCTGTGTAAGTCTAAATCTGTCACAGTCCACTGCATTTAAATATATTTCACACTGTGAAAATAAGCTTCTCTGTGTCTGTCTGTCTATATTTCACTGAGCTGTCAGTCTGCTGTCACACACAAAGCAAAAAAATAAAGTTAAATAGCAGTGTCTTTTGTCACTGTACAGATAAACATCAGTTTTAACATCAGTCATTTGTGACTGATGTTAAAACTGATGTTTATCAGGTTTACAGACACAATCAGTTACAGAAGTGTAACATTGAGGATGTGACTCAGGTTTGAATGAGAGAAAATACCCTGAAGGTTAATTTTAGTTCTTTCTGGAAAATAAAGGCACAGATTTTTCATACGATATGTAATCTAAAAAGGCAATTGTCCATGTTGGGTATGTACCAGCCAGTTTAACGATGTTAGCAATCCAGTAAACCTTCATGGGCAGAGCACTGTCAGTGTTTGGGACTTCAACCCGAATGCCTTCAGTGATGTCACCCCAGGACTTCCCCATCGGTACCTAAACCAATGACAAAATTACAAAAGAAGAAAAGATGCATTGGATCTTAAACGTGGACAGAAACAGTCTGAACAGTGTAATTAAGATCTGTTTAAACTTTAATGGAGTCGATGAGAGCCATCTGATTTTTAGTAACTCCAAATATAAAGTACTTTTATTGAGGTTATAGCTTAACGTTTAGTGTTACTGTTTATTCAGTGTGTGTCTGCTGATATCTCTAAAAGCTGTTATACACAGTAACACAACATGTTACTTGCTTTACAGTAACAGTTATCTGCTAGAAATGTTACAGAAACATAAGCCTGTACAAGCAAGTATGACTTGATGAAACAGTGTGCGTGTGTGTGTGTTGTTGTTGTTGTACCCACATGTTTGAAGCAGCTGACTGGTGCTCCTGTGACATGTCCATCTCCGATGTAACGGCCCCAGTCAAATGCCTCTACAGTGACTGTAGCAAACACACAGCATTATCAAACCAACTAATACTAACACATTAACAGCTGAAAACTGTCACTTTAACCCTTCAAATCCACTGGATGTTCAAATATCAAGTGGAAGCGACTTCAATGTTTCTGGGGATATTTTCACAGAAGACTTTAAGGTTAAAGGTTTCTTGCGACTCCTAAAACTCTAGTCCAGTTCAGAGGACTCATGAGTCATTGAGAACTGCTCACAGTGAGGGAGCTGTTGCAGGGAATGTGCTTTATTATGTTACAACAATAAATAACTTGCATACGGTATTTTGATGGAGTAGATTCAGTTGGTAGTTTGAATGCAGATCTACGTTGCACTACGTTGATCCTTGGTGTCTGTGTCTGTGAGAATGTGAAATGTAAACATGTGTCATGACTATCGTTGGATTACCAGGTAAAACTCTTATATGAATTCGTGGCCTGTTAAAGAGTGAAGATTTGCTCAGGTTGCTGAAAAATACACCAGAATCTGACTAAAATGGAAGTTAAACTATTCTGAGGACTCACCGCTCTTCTTGACACCACTCTGCTGGTTGGGCTGGGGCTGAGTGAAAGCAGCTAGTTTGGTTATGAGAGGTTGTTTCTGCAGAACCTTGGCTTTCTTAGTGGGAGGTTTCCCCTTTAAGACACAGAAAGACAGGCCCTTAAAAAAGTAAAGGAGTAGTACTATTTGAATTTTAGATTCAATATGGTATTCAGTACTGATAATGAAGAATAAAGAAAAAACAATAGATACCATGCATACATATGTTACAAACAAGTACATCTTAACGCCATCCCATTGTTATTTTAATGTGTCACCAAAATTACAGCGGAAAAATAGAACCCAGAAGTGAGAGACCACCAAACCCAACCTCCGCAAAAATCACAATTGGTTTAACAACATTTTTGCTTATTTATTTAAAGGTGTTTTATCCTGTTGATCATTCCTTACTTACAAACTAGCATCCACAGTCTTTGGTAACAGTCCTCACAGAGGGTCCAGAAGCTACATCACAGATAACAAAACTATAAGAAAGTGAGGAATCTAATTTCTAAACTAAGGCTGGTGATCAGGCCTAATGATCATATCACATTATTTGTAATCACAGTCATGATCCGCACTCTGCATTGTGTTTTCTATTAGGCTCTATCTTCTATGCAGTTAGCGTATCAAGGTTATAACCTTTGCCTTATTTTGTATATTGTGGAGCAAGAAGTTAACGAGTTTGACTGATGATGTCAGTGTAGAAGTGTGCGATTGTGTGTTTCTACCTGCAGTCGAGCGAGGATACTGGCCTTCTTGGAGTTGGAGGAGTAACTTCTAGAGCAGGACACACTGCAGAACCGTTTGGTTTTACTGTAGAAAGCATCTCTGACTCCCACCATACCACACATCTCACACGTTGCTGAGAAAAACACGCCAGTATGAGAAAAACTGAGTCATCTTGTTATGTGTAAACAGGACAGTAAAGATTCTTCACCGGCACATAAAATGTTGATGACTTTGAAAATGCTCCAATTCATCATGAGTGTAACCACCAGTCAAAAGAGATGATACAGAACCTGCAGTTGCTTCCCTGTAAAATGTATGATAACAGGGTGTAGGAATGAATATTTTTGAATGAACCAAAAATCTCCTGCTTCACAAATTGGCTAATTCTAAATAATTCCAATAAAAATTTGATGATCAATAGGGAGTAATATTTTTCATGTAGCAGCCCACATGGTCTACAGCTGGCACAACCTGGACTTGTTTTTTTGATGTCAACAACTTTTTTATAATGTGTAACTTTTAAAATACTGACCCATGCCTGCCTTCCCATCAGGATAGGTGTACACCTGCCCATTGGTCTTTATGAGTGTCAGGGAGGAGGAGGAGGGGTTGAGTTGAGTCAGTCCTCCTCCTCCCCCTCCTAACTCTTCGTCTTCGCTGTCTTCAGGGCTGGAGGCTCCACTCCCTCCACTGGACTCTGTGCTGCAGCTGCTCCGGTCCTCCTCCAAAGCATCCAGCATCCCAAACGAGTCTCTGCGCTTCCTGGAGGAACGTTCCACCTGACGATGGGAAAAACACATTCAGACAGGAGGGTCACAGGTCCTTTGGTTACATCCTTGAGTTCATGACCAAAGGCAACTTATCCTAGGTGGCAAAACACTTCAATTCTGACTGACGTTGTCCAAGAGCTGTATAGTTTGCAGGTGACAAGCTTATTAACAACAGCCACATTAATAATGTTAATCACATCACTGTATGGTACCACTTACTAGTGAAACAAGGCATCTGAAAACATAACCTTGGCATTTAGCAAGTTCACATATAGGTGTTTCTTTTGTCACATTATATAGATTGAAAACCAAACCAAATATGTTTTTAAAAGAATCTTATTATAAAATGTATTTTTCATAAAAATAAATTATGTATATTAAGCTTCATTTTCTATCATTCACCCAATGAATTATGTAACTTACTACTTCAGCTCTAAACTAGTAAAGTAAAAATGACATCAATATTAAAGTGGTCCCATTATGCTTAATTTGCAAACTACAATAGAACTACAAAACTGCAAATACAGATTACAATTGCTCTTTATGCATCAGACCCTCTGGCCTAGTGTCTGAAGACTCATTTGAGCTCTTCCCCCATCCTGTTCTGAATCTTAAGGAAAACTTCTGGGGGACTGAACTACAGCTATCTCTCTGTCTCAATAAACTGTAAGCAAAGATGAAAACATGGCTAAATATGCACATTTATGACAAACCTGCTGCCCAAAAATGAGCAGCCAGCTAAAGTATTACTGTGCAGTAAGATGTTGTGCAGAACAAATAGACGCAACACGATAGCTGCCCAACTAATTCATTATGACTCACTAGTCCCGTTCCTGATTCTTCCACCCACCCAGGTACAGCTGGAAAAGTAACATCCTTCTGCAATAAACCAGCAATGAAATCCAGCTGATTGTTGATATTTGTGACTTTAGTAAAGATCAGATCACCAATTTCTGCAGAATTGAAGCTGCTAATAGCTCATTTATTCTTTCTTGTATATCGTCTTGGTCCACCAGTACTGATCCACAGTTCCTCCAGCAGAACTACTGCATCAGATCTCACAGTAAAGGGTCTGAATACTTTTGTAAATGAGAGATTTCAGTTATTTTAATTTTAATGCATTTCTAAAAACACATTTCACTGTCATACAGATAAGATAGCTTTTTTAAAAATTTAAATCTGCCATTATGTCTAAATAGTGTAAAACGTAAAAAGATTTGAACACAGTCTGGAGCCGCTGTAATGTAGATTTCTGCTCAGGGATTGCGAAGAACAAAACTGTCGAATACTCAACAAAATCCTGTGGGTCACTCAACAAGTACAGAGAGTTTCCAAGGCATGTAACCACAGCTTTTCAGGTATTTCCATCTTAGTCTCTTGTGCCTTGCATCTTTTGAGTTTCTTGCATTTTGCCCTTATAACATTTTTTAACACTTTAAGTATCTTAATGACTAAATGACTGGTATAGAAGCTTAGGAAACACGTGCACAAAGTCAAGGTGGCTCATAAAGCACCTTGAGAGTATAATGTAACAAATGTATCTTTATCCCAACCTCAACTTTAGATCATCCATCTGATATGCTCCAGCAGCTAATTCTCTCTCTCTCTCTCTCTCTCTCTCTCTCTCTCTCTCTCTCTTTCTCTCTCTCTCACACACACACACACACACACACACACTCAGTCAGCTGTTGCATTCTGTATTTGCATCACTGGGAGTCAAGCTGTGAAATAAAACCTGCTACCAGCACCACCGCAGTGCGGTGAGAGGGAGTGAGAGAGGGGCTGACTGATTGACAATAGAAAATAGGACTCAGCAGACAAAACTGGCGACTGACACAACCACAGAACATCACAAACCAAATGTCCTCCAGAATTCACTCAATTTTATGATTCTTTAATTGAGGGCAATAGCATGTTGCTCCTAAAACACACCTTAGGACTGTTGGCGAGTCGGCTAATGCAAACATTAAATTCGGCATATTTTAAATGACATAGCAAAACAGTATGTCAATAGACTTTCACTTTGCTGCTATCAGCTCTCCAGTGTGTACTGTGTTGAATATAGACTACACTGTAGCAGGAGAACAGCGAGGCCATAACAAATTTTAATATTTTCGCAATTAAAACATAATGACAGTCGTGCACATATGCCGAACAATAGGATGCCTATTCCGACTAAGAAAACTGTTTTTAAAAATGTCAGTGAAAACAATGCCTTTGTCAGATAGCAAACAAGCCCAATATCGCAGATTTGTCAACGACGGTTTTGAACAAGAGCAGACGCGCTGTGTAAAAGGTATTTTTAGCCCTTAAATTAACAATAAATTTTAATGTAATATTATTTTATTTACCTAATAGTCATATTTTTGTTGAACGGCAGAAAGAACCTAAAAGGAACAGATTTGTCAATAGAGTTTTGCCTTGATATTCTGTCAGTGGTCGCTCTGAAGCAGCCTTTAACACCGCTGTGAACCGCTATCACAACCACAACAAAGGAAGGAAATGCGGGCTCCGACAGGTCAGACAGACCTCGGGACTCACCAGGTCTCTGGAGTTTTCCATCAGCTTAAACCACAGCAGGACAGTCTCTGTGAAACACTAAAACCTGCAGAAATAATCATTAAAATTCAAAAGCAGACATATCAACAAAATTATCATAATCCTAATGCGCCTGCGCCAGGAACGCTGATCTCTCATTGGCTGTTGTGTATGCTTCTTCTTCTTCTTCTTCTTCTTCTTCATCATCTTCTGCTTCTTCTTCTTCTTCTTTAGAGATTTACGGCAGCTGGCATCCTTAAGTTGCATTACTGCTTCTGATTGGCCTTATACGTTTGCTGAGTCCCTTAGGGCTCTGTAATTAGTCCCGTTATTAGTCTTAGAAAGTCAATTAATGCCTTTCTACCACCTGTACTGTACTGTACTGTTCTGTACTGCTGAGTTCTCGTAAGACAGTGAGTGCGACACCTAGTGGACTTTAGGAATATTACTATAGTAGTGGTATAGTGTGTTTTCCTTAAAAGTGGCCATGAATTTAGTTTTCAAACCAGCTGTTGTTGTCATGTAAATATGCTGCATCATCATATTGTTCTTGCTGAATGACAAGATGTTATACATTGTGCAGTGGAGTTCAAGAGCACCAGCTCAGGCGTGAATCACACTACACTAATGCCTCATTAAAAGTTTATTGAAAGACCAGGAAAGTCATTAAAACAATTATAATCCAATAACTCCATGGTAAATAGACTGCTGCTGTCATTTAAGTATTCAAGACAGTCAAAGCTGAACATCAAGCGCCTGATCGATGAAGCATTCACTTAGTGTCATCAGTAAAGTGCATTTGAATAGAGCTTAGGAAGAGAAAGTGAACACAGTAAACATATTTAATTAATGTAGTGCTGTGATGTGCAAATATGCTGATCAAGTTACTTCAGATACGTAACTTGATGGATCAAAGCAGCACGTTCACTCAACTCCTCATTTCAAGTTTACTGCAAGTTCTGCTGTTCACATGAATGTATTTTATGAAGCCATGTTTTGTTTTTTCAAGAGACAGGACGTCACACAGACAGTGACTAAAACAGGCAAAATTGTACAAACAGTAGCGACATTAGTTGAGAAGATGAGGCAACATTTCCTGGACAGGGCTGTTTCAAGATTTTAAAAGAGTATTATTTTTGAGATCCTTTTAGCCTCCATATAAAGGAAGAAAGTTACATATTGTGCCTTCAGAATAAATTATAAATCATATAACTAATTGACTTAATAGAGAGTAAAGTTAGAATTAAATGTTAATTATGAGCAACTGCAAAAAAAAAAAAACATTGCCGCCTCTCTTTATGCATTAACAATTATAACAAGCTTTCATGTTGCCACTGACAATGTATTTCTAACTATACAGTTGTCATTTAGCCCTCGGGCTACAGAATTGAGTGATGCACAACACTTGTAGAGCACGTGTAAACCTGATCTGACACATATTAAATCTTGGATTTAATATGACAGACATTAAAGTTTTTGGATTTCATATGTGCTATGAGCCTTTTTACTTTCCTAAGGGCAGGGCCGTCCTGCCAAAACCTGTTCCAGGTATCATAATATAACACTGAGCCTGAGCTCCGCTGAGTCCTGCCACACCTAAGCAAAGTCTCCGACACCTAAAGGCTTCAGATTCACAGTGGGGAGTCTAAAACTGATGATGACCACTCTGAAGGGGGATGAGATGACACCATGGCAGATTCTCTGTGCAGTCAGAGCATTCGAGACAGCTCTGAGCTACCATGTTCATCATGGACCTGGAGCCTCAGCGCAGAACTGCAGAGCTACTGCTGTTTCTGCTGCTCCAGACAGCAGCAGGAGCTTCTGTTTGTCCAGAGAGAAACTCACCCTGCAGCAGCTGAACAGGAGGCTTGAATCATACCTAAAGCAGGTAGGAGACTTACACACTGAGTAGAAATCGACTTATGGATTCAGCAGCAGCTCTGAAATGCTGCATGATTCCAGACTTTAACTGAGATTTTGAGTGTTTATTAATTCTTGATTAAAGAACGGCTAATGGACAAATAGCCTATATTTCTATTCCATTTTGTAAAAACTGAAATAAATTGGTTTTAATTCGTTGATGAATAACAAGTCAAAGAGCAAGAGAACATAAAAGGAGACGTTTTCCAGTGGTAGAGTATGTACTGAACCAATATCAGATTTTTTATTTTTCTCTTACCATTTTATTTCTTTTTATGATTTCTTTAATTTAATTTTTTATGTCAAACCTTATACTCCTGGTGGATGCAGGTCCAGTGTCTGGAGGCAACCAATCAGAGACTGGAATATCAGATCCAGGAGATTCTGGACCGAAAGTTTCCTGAAGAGCTCAAAGAGCTGGACAGGCACCTGAGGGCTGCATCTATGCTGCAGGACCAGGCCAGTAAACTTACAATTCATCTGAAGAGAGATTACAGATTATTATCAGGCTGCACTGTTACATAATCGTTTTCAGGATAAAAAACATCGTCCTGTGGTTAAACTAGGGCCAAATATTGACCAAATCTCAAGGAGTTCAGATTCAGATTGTTACTAGTAAGGAAGTTTAAAACTGTCTGAAATGAGTCTTAAAATTCATGCACAAGACCAAACCTAAAACTCAGTGTGTCCTGTGAATATACCAGAGGTTTTATGGATGAACACATGATCAGACATGTTTTTCCTCGAGGATAAGGATGTCACTCAGTCATGTCTCTCAGTCTCAGAAAGTCTCTCTCTCTCTCTCTGACTTTCAGATCACCGATTGTCCCTTTGCACAAGCTTTATGTGTGCTTGCTGCAGCTACTGAGTGCAGAGCTCAGTGTTTATAACTTCTCTGTGAGGTAGATCTAACACATATCACAACACAAATACACACCTTAAGTAGACATGTGCATCCCAATTTCCCCTTCTGTGTGAACAGGTGCGAACAGGAGCGTGAACATCGTGAGATCCAAAATAAACTGTGTTTTCCACAGAGAGCAGATCAGCAACTTCACGTCAGATCAAGATGAATAAATGGTCTGCACTTATATAGTGCTTTTCTACCTTACTGGTACTCAAAGCGCTTTTACACTACTTCTCATTCACCCATTCACACACCGATGGCAGAG
>OMLM01020848.1:25615-48347 GCA_900302695.1 Helostoma temminkii | reverse complement strand
CATTCACACACCGATGGCAGAGCTGCCATGCAGCTGACCTGACTCATCGGGGGCAACCTGGAGTTCAGTGTCTTGCCCAAGGACACTTCGACATATGACTGGAGGAGCCGGGAATCGAACCACCAGTCTTATGGCTGGTAGACAACTGCTCAACCTCCAAACCACAGCCACCCCATGAGTTGTCAAAAGTTGTTTCTGGCTGCCAGAGAAGTTTTATAGCTGTTTCTAATTGAGAATGAAGTTGTAAAAGGTACTGGAGTCTGTTTCTGTTCTCATGCGGTGATTTACAGCTGAACAGACAACCAGATTGCTCCCTATCATCAACAACTGGGAGCTGATTCAATTTGCTAAACTGGCTGAAAATCTGCCAACAGGGTTTCAACTAGTGCCAACACTGTGTTCACGTCAAAACCTAGTGCCAACAGCTACATCACTCCATATTCTACAATGATATCAACATAATATATGATAATAACAGATCAGAACACTACAGAAAGCACATCAGACATTTAAGCACAAATGTAGTCCACATTTAGATGCTTTATACATAGTTAAGTGATGGCTGATATTGTCTTTGTTAACCAATTTACCACTATAACTGTGCAAACTGTGATGGCCTAATGGTTAAGCTGTGATTGTCACGATTCCTGCCCCTGTCCCCTATTTATTTCAGTTTTCACCTGGTTTATCACTTTCCCTGATTCTTTTCACTCTGTTCAGATCACCTTCCAGTCAGTGCTACTTGGGCACACCTGCTCACTCCCTCTCTGTTCTCCCCTCGTCATTATTGTGATTTCATCCACCTGTTCCTTTCTCCTGAGTTCTGGGTTTGTTATTACTTTTATGGTTATCTTCCTGTTTACACTCTGCTTACGCCTTAGTTAATCACTGAGATCTGTCTCGGCTGTTTTCACTTTTTTATATTCTGTTCCTTCTCACATTGCTCTTGTTGTTGAGATTTTTGCATTTGTTTTATGGACTGTTGTTCTGAGTGTGCTGTCTCCAGTCTCCTGCAACTCCGGTGCCAGCCTGCTCCCTCCAGTTCTGTACCTCCTTGGCTCTATACTCACCGCCTCCAAGCTCCAGTTCTGCACCTCCCTGGGTCTGAACTCTCCGGCTCCAGGTTCTGCTCCTTTTTTGCTCCTTTCTGCTCCTTGTCAGCCTGCTCCTGGTTCTTGGCTCCACCTGCCTGTTCCTGGTTCCTGCCCGTCGCTCGTCTGTTCCTGGTTCCTGGCATCCCTCACCTGCTCCGTTCCTGGTTCTGGTCTTCCCTCGTGTGCTTCATTTCTGGTACCACCGATTATTCTTCTGTTCCTCCGGTTCCAAGTCCACAACCATCTGCTGCATCATCTCCACTGCCTTTATTAATAATAAAACTCTTAACAACCTCAGTCACCTAGTTTGACTGCTTACTGGGTCCTTAACCAACTCCTGACAGTGATGGTCAAGGTGTTGGATTCAAAATCCAGAAGATAACTGACTACAGCTGATAAAGAACCATCATAAAACAAAATCAATTAAAATCTTTTTGTCTATATAGAATGTCCTTTTGGAAGCCTTTAGTCTGGATCAGACAGAGTCCTTTTCCCTGCAGCTGGTTGTGTTGCACCAGAGAGCAGAAGGTCTGTGCAGAGAGCTGGACTCAGTACTGCAGCTCATCGTGCTGCAGATCATCAGACCCTGATACACAATGTGTATCACAAACAGCCACAGGTGATTCCAGCAAACAAGCAGCAGCAGTGTTTGGGACAGAAACTGTGATTTTTCTCTCAAACAGTTCTAAAGGCTCAGTCCAAACAAAGACAGACGTATCTGAGCCTCACAGTGACAGTTTTGATAGTAAAACTACAAGTACAGAGATTTTGAAGAAAGTAGAAATAATGGTGAACAAGGATAATGTAGCATCAGTTTGTATCAGACCAAACAAGTAAAGGTCTCCCCTACTGTACACTATTTGACTAATTTAGCAGGCCAATTGCTTGAGTACTACAGAGTCAAAAAAGTCTACAAGTCCAACAGATTCCGGTGTGTGTTTGAGTTTATCTGACAATGACGAATTTCTAAGTTCTAGAGAAACTGATGTATTCTTGAGCCCAACAAAAACAGCTGCATGCTTAAGTCCAAAATTATGTTTTATAGATCAAGTCTTTTGCCCAGTTGATCAATAGGACCATGTTAGAAGCCCTGATTTGCTCCATAGTCCAAATAAGTCAGCAATGTTTCTCAGTGCAATTGACTCAGAAAAATAATGGCCACACTCCCAATATCAAGCCTACAAGAAACAGGAAGTGAGAGAAGCCTGGATGTCCCTGTTAATTTACTTTAAGAAGGGAGTCACCACAATCTGTCAATGGCCACAAGTCCTGTAACAGCCAACCCTCCAGAAACAAGGGGATTCAGTCAAAGAGACAGTGGAGAATGGATGGCTTATGGAGGCAGTTTTCAAAGTAAACACAGTGTGGACAGTGGTTTTAGCTTACTCAGAATAGGGGGGACAGAGCACATCAATGGACATGTTCCCTGCAACCAGTCAACAAAGGATACAGAGGTTTGAGAGCAGACAAAGTGGGGAATGGATGCCAGTGTTTACATATCCTGCAACAAGCCCACCAGAAATAAGAAGGTATGGTAACAGAGGAAGTGGTGAATGGAGAGATTGCGGCAGCAGAAATAGCTTACATAACAAGGAGAGTAAAGAATGACGGTCAATGACCACAAACCTGGCAACAAGCCCACCAGGAACAGGGAGCTTTGGCATCAGAGAGAGTGGGGAGTGGAGATTGTATACTGGGCATACTGGACGTATGAGCAGCCTGGCTGGCAGCAATAGCTTAGGCATTACAGAGAGCAAAGAAACCCTATTGGTGGCCCACAAACTTGCAACAAGCCCACCAGTTGTTTCAAGAATGGGAAGGTTTGGTAGTGGAGAGAGTGGTGAGTGGCAAGTTTATGGTGGGAGCACTGGACGTTTGAGTAGTGCTGGAGCTGCAGACAAAGTCAATGTTAGTGTCAATCAGGACCAAATGATCAGTCTTTCAAGTAACTACAAACACAGAGGACAAAGATCCAGTAGTGCTGCTGATGGAAGAAGACTCAGTTCCGCTAGTGTTTTTAGGCGCAGTCGCAGTCTAGGTAGCAGTGGTAGGTTGAGTAGCTCAGGAAGTGGTGTTGTGCTCATTAGTTCATCCAGCAGTCACAGGATTAACAACTCTAGAAAACTTGCTAGCATCTGCAGTGACAAACAAAAACCCATTTACAGCTCAGCTAGTGAGTACAAGAGCAATGTGGGGAGTGCAGGGCCATCAAGTGGAAGATGGCTGACAACCCGAAGTCCCAGTACAAACACTGGGAGGAGTTTGGGTAGCACCGCCAGAATCAGTAGCCAAGCGTATGGAGGGTTCAGCAGCTACTCTTGGTCTGGGAGGACGAGTATCACAGGGGTTAGGGTCATCAACAACAGTAACCGACCAATCAAGAGCATTGGCAGTGCAGCCACAGGCAACAAGGAGAGAATTTGTGTGTGTAAGATGGCAGCATTGTCAATCTCAGCAGCAGGAAGAGAAAGAAGCCAGAAGAGACCAAGTCAGGTCAGCAGGTGATAACACGCAGGTTTACATTGTCAGGAAGAGCAACAATAAATGAGCAATACCAATGAGCAACACAAGCACACCAACAAGTATACTGGGGCTATGACTTAAACTACTTAATCATCTGTGAGTGACAAACGTCTTTATTCCCAAACTCGTGGTTAAGAAAAAAAAAAGCTTTGCCCCAAATGCTCTGACTTGCTGTATTAGTTTTTACAACAATCTGATGTAAGCAAGAGTCAGCTGTGCAGGATTGTTGCACTTTTGTTGCTGATCCAGGATTTTTTAAAACACCTCAGACACAGCACAAAATCTTTACAAAATTACAAATTCTCGAAAGTAAAAATGATGGCATAAAGGTGTTGTCACCTACAGACCATGGAACTAAAACAGCAATAAAGTTGGGGCTGTTTTTAACCACAATGTGTAGTTACCGAAGGCTAATTTATAAATGACACATCAGCATTTTATCAGTTTTTTTAAATAAGGTAATAAAAAGTAACTGGTAACTATATGCAGTAAAATAAATGTAGCAGAGTAAAAGTACAATATCTTCCTGTAATTTGTAGTGGAGTAATGGTAAAAGTAACATAAAATTGAAATACTCCAGCAGGTAACTCAAATTTGTACTTGAGTTTAAATGTATGTATTGAAAACAAGTTAATCTTAAAAGCACCCGACAAAAGTGACTACATTTCTAAAATACGTGGAGTAAAACATACAATATTGCCCATCAATAGCCAAGGGGTTGGAGTAGTACTTTTTAAATGTACTTACTTTTCACCACTAACAATGCAACATAAAGTTTTTGTTTGTCGGGTCTGTCATATTATGTTTTCATTACATTTGAAATATATATTAAACGCATGGATATTGTATTGATATTGAAATATTTTATGCTTTTCACTTCTGTTACACTATTTCTAACTATACAAGTTCTTTAAATTTTTGAAGGTTTTGTTACTTTAGTTGGAAAGTTTCATGCCAAGTCACTGCTAACCATTTTGCAGTATACAGCTGTTAGTTTATGTACCATGATATATATATATATATCTTTGATATTATTAGATTTTTTTTCATATAATGCTGTTCACATAAAGTCTGTTTCTTTCTTAAGTACCAGATTTGTAAATTTTATTTAGAAAATAAAGCTCATAGCCCTGTTTAATTTTTCAAATATTAAAAAAAATTTTTAATTATTATGTAGAGGACAGATTACTATTAAACAAACATCTTAAGAAGAAACTTCAAGCAACTAAAAAACACTCTTTGCAGATACCTGTCTGCATCTTTCAGTTACAGAGAGATACAGTATTTTACCAGCAGGTGGCAACAGAATATAAAAACACAAGAAAAGCTTGTAGGACATTAACTTTGTTTCAACCCTGATTGGCCTAAGTACAGTGAATTATTTGTCTCAACTTGCAAGTTGTCAAAGTTTATTAAACTTAGTCTTCATTACAACAACAATGTTTCGTAATCTTTCAGTTTTTATTAAATAAATATTATAAGTTAAATACATACATAAGCTCTCAAGTAAGCTGGCATGTCAACTAGTTTTGAGTCTTTAAAACCCAGTTTATTGAGTAGACTGAAGTTTCAGAAGTTGCTTCAACTTAAACGTTAAAAAACTTAAAGTCAAAGCAACTAATGTTAATGCTAATGCTAATGTAAGTATTAGAAGCATCTGAAAATTACAGTTGATTGAACTTGAAATTAACAAAACGTACATATTCACATCAAGTTAACAGAAAAGGCTTAGTTTGTCCCAATAAATCCCTGCATAGTTTACAGTGTGACCAAGAATCTAGTCAATCCCAACAGTGATGATCATTGTGCTATGTTCCAGTAAACATCTACTGTCCAGAGGACATGAAGTCAATCATGCTCAGTGTGGTTTTAGTCAGCAAGGATCAGAAGGAAACGCACTTCAGGAACTGAGATAGGTGTTTTTGAAAAGTTAATGTACATGCTTTTCTATAAAAAATAGTGGCATTAGAGAAAATTTGTAAATAAAACTATTTAAAAATTAAGCAAATGACAAAAATAGCAGGAAGAACCACCTGTGAATCATTTAATCTTCCTAGAGCACAGATAAGCTTATATTCTAAAGTGTATTTTTACCTGCATTTTATCAGATCTGGAAAAAAAATGGACTCAAAAATGCTTTTGTTGTCTGACCAGCAAACACCGACATGTTGTATGTGTATATCTTGGAACCAATGTGATGACAGAAACCGTTACAGCTTCTGGGCTTCCCTGGTAATAATGAATATTTTCCATTTTTGATCCAGATGGATTGTGCCTCCAAGGAAGACCCACCCTCACTGGCTGAAATAACAGAGAAGGGTGGAGTTGCAGCCTAATTTTTTCTGAAGTCAATGACAATCTCTACAGATTTCTTAACAGTGCTCAGCTCCGGGTTATTCTATCTGCTATTCTATGTCGCCAAATGTTCACCCACTCGGCTGCAGGCACATTCATCTTTGCTTGCAATGAGAACGACTGATATGATGTCCTTGGATATTTTAAAGAGTTTGAGGCAGAGTGTGGATGAATGATGTTTGGTTGCCTCAGTATGCGCTTGAGCTTGATTTGATTGGAATTGACTGAGTTGTGACTCTGAGTACAAATCTTCACTGACATTTACTCAGCCCTGTATTTTACCCTTTGGCAATATTAGAAGATATATATTAGATTATAGAGTAACATGAAAAACTGAGCTCTTGAATGCTTATTAGCTTTATAATAAAACTAATAAAGTGTTTTATCAGCATAGTTGTGCAATGCCTCCAAAGATCAAAGCTGTTTCACAAACGATCTTACCAATCAGTGATCAGGGTGAAGCCTCTCCTTTGTTAGGGTCAAATGGCCACAGAGCCTGCAGGAGTAAACACTTCAGCAGAAACAAAGTGGGCTTGAGGATGTTATATCATACTACATAACTAAAAGTATATGGTATTTTCCTCCTAAAGTCACTGCAACGTATTGATTATTGACACCACAGTCACATATATATATATTGCATCTCAATTTCTGCAGACCCTCTGGGAAATGTAGACTTTCAGAAGAAAAAAATATGTGTGGTATAGAAAAGATGACAGCTCTGGTTGTACTTCCTTGATGTAGATCCTTTTTGTTTAAAAAGAAACTATGGATTACCCTTTGGACCTCCTTTGTTGCCTCAAGGCATGTCATCCCCATCTGCACGTCTGACTCTGCCAGAAAGACAGTGATCCTTTGGTCTTTCACAACATGCCATCAACAGGTCAGCTTTTAAACAGAGCTTAGCAGCAAGTTTAGAAAAAAATACCTTCAAAACCAACAACAGTTCCATCAGACTTTTAGCTGTAATAAAGGGCTGAAGCTTCCTGACGGCAGGTGGGAATTCACTCACTAAACTGTGCTTAAGAACATGTTCATTAATTTATAATGTCAGCCAGTCAATCATTTATCTGATACCATCACGCTTTCAAAATAATTTTACTTGCTACTCTCAGAATGTGAATTAGCTGAATTTAAGTAGATTAAATAGATCAAAGTTGTTTTCTTGAGTTTTATGAATGTAAAATCAGCTGAGTTCACTGAAACTGAGGAAACAAATTCAGTAAACTTAATATATTAAGTTGAACCAACAACTCTTCAGTCAAACCTTAGAGACACATACAAAGCTAAATTGAATCTGTTTTTTTTCAAAACTTTAAAGAAGTGAAACAATATTGATCATCATTATGCGCTCTCACTGGCTGCGGTCTTCAGTGCCCTTTCAACATGGATTGTTTATCCTATGAGGAAATAGGGAAAACAAATCACTGCCCATGCGTGATTGCTCAGCATAAAAATCATACAGAATTAAATCACGTTGATTCAAATCAAACTGTCATGATCTTCACCTCATCTTTGTCATATTTGAATATATTTCTTTTTTCCCTCTTTACTCATCATGTTGTCCTTTGTCTTCTACTTGGGTGCAGCCCCTCCCTGCATGATTGTGAATTACCTTGTTGTCTGTATTTAAGCTGTGCTATTAATTCACTCACTCGCCAGTCTGTCAGTGTTCATGCCATGCTTCTGTTCTTCTCCATAGTCTGGACTCTGAAGCTTCTGTCTAGTGAGATGACTCTGTTATTGAACTGTGTCTATGCTTCTTACCTTACCTGAATTCTTTTGTTGCTTACTCTTACTCTACTCACTTAAGTAGTCCTCTGTTCTTGTTAGGATTTTTGCCTTAGTCTAGCTTTGTATTGTTTAGTTCTTTGCCTTTTTTCCAGTTTTTTGGAACCTTTATATTGTTTTTTTTTTAGCTTGTTGTTTTTAGCCCTTTTTTTGAAAACCTTGCCTACTGTCTCATGTTGTTGCACCTGGTTCTTCCAGCGAACCTGTGACACCTGTGAAATCCCAGAGCTTTAGTCTCTACATAAACCCACCACTGGTGATGTGCCAAGTTCTGGCACCCTACCCTCCTCTCCCTGGAAGCCACAATACCAAGTTAGGGGATCATACAAGCCTCCTCATCATATAACTATACTGTATTCAAAAACAAAAACCAAAATGTACAGGGAGCTGCATCTTTACAAACACCAAGATCAGTTCTACTGTCAGTAGTTTAAGGATTTTACAGGGTGATATTGTGTGAATCACAGAAAAGTGAGATCAGAGGGATTATAAGAAAGTTAACATTGCAGTGTGTGTGTGTGTGTGTGTGTGTGTGTGTGTGTGCGTGTGTGTGTGTGTGTGCGTGTGTGTGTGTGTGTGTGTGAGCCCTGTGCTGTTATGCAATGAAAACCTTGACACTGCTGCTACAAAAGGTATGTGCATGTCTGTGTGTGTTCTTGCATGTATGAACTTGTTTTTTTGTTATTGCTGGTATTTCCCAGAAGCTTGTTGGAACAGAGCATTTAGGTCAGGTAATAGCAAACAAGTCAACCTTTTCACCACACACTGTTTTGTTATATGTGAGGACATTCAATGATTTAATGCATTCCCTGGCCTCTTACCCAAACCATAGCCATATCACTGTTTTAATGTTCCAACCCTAACCCTAACCTCAAACAGCGCTTTCAAAGTGTGAGAAAGTGTGAATTATGAATTATAAAATCTCATACCTTTTTTTAATCTCTGCACTGATATGTTTTGATTACAGCCTGTCTGTGTTGTTCATTTTAATCTTTAATATTGATCTGTTTAACTAGTCAGATGACAAGACTGCTGCCATGCCAAAGACACCTGTCACTCTGACTACCTTGACAAGCTGCTATGTGGACCAGGATCAAACAACATAAACATTTATTTCCAACTGACATTAATCCTATCAGTGTTCAAACACGTTTTCAGGATTAATACATTTTAAAAAAGGCTTTACGCGTCCTTGCACCAGAAATCCAACAGAAGATTCACATAATCATAGTTAAATCCCCTCAAGGTAAACTAGGTAAAGGAAAAAATAATGAGCTTTAGTTATTATGAATAGCCTGCCAGGCTTTCTACAACACAATATGTTTTATTACTTCAAGAGCCTAGCTATTTGATTATCTAGTACAGACAATACAGGCTTTGTGTACACTGTGAGTTGTATAGGTTTAAAAAACAGGTTGCCATTTCATTAAACTGGAATCTGGTGGGACTTTTCATGTGCATTTTAAAACAACAATTTTAGAAAAGATTTTAAGTCAGGTACAGCCTAAGTGGCCATTGTTATGATTAAACCATTGGTACAGTTGTTATCATTGCAGCATTAAGCGTAAATGTCAGTGAAGATTCTCATCTATGTTAATTTATCTGGAGGTTGAGTCATGGAAACTGGGCGTCTTTCTTGTTAGGTTGAAACCTTTAACTTCTAATCCAAGTAGCTACTTCAGTCTGAGGTAAGTTGGGTACCTTAAATTTACCCTCCAGATTAGGGTCACTTCACATCTGTCCTGAATAAGTTAGGTGGACAATTGGGATAGTAATAGTCACACCTCTAACAACCCCTCCTTCCCGAATTAAAGCGGGTCATTATCTCTGACTTTCCTGGTGGATGTGTGAAGTGGTCTTGATCTTTCTGGGGACTGATGAAGGGCTTAAGTGTAAGTGATTTTTTTTATATGTTGGAGAAGTTGACTGATAGCTCAGTGAAGGAGGCACAGCAACAGACACAGCGCAAACTGTCCAGGCACTTTATGATGGTTTTGGATAGATTCATTCATTCATTTTCTATACCGCTTTGTCCCCGCAGGGGTCACGGGTGTGCTGGAGCCTATCCCAGCCAGCTTACGGGCGAGAGGCAGGGTACACCCTGGACAGGTCGCCAGTCTATCGCAGCTACGGGCAATTTAGAGTCCCCAGTCAACCCAAGCATGTCTTTGGACTGTGGGAGGAAGCCGGAGTACCCGGAGAGAACCCACGCGAACACGGGGAGAACATGCAAACTCCACACAGAAAGACCCTGGGCCCCACCTGGGAATCGAACCCAGTGCTAACCACTGCACCACCGTGCCGCCCGGTTTTGGATAGATTTTAGGCAAATTGATTTAAAAATGAAGCAGCATTATCATTGTAGTGATCTCCCCTTCATTCAGTTACCCATCTCTGCTGAAAGTAGTAGAGTTGTCACGGGTTGGCTATGGACCCAAGCAGTCAGACAAGATGAGTTACGTTAAGAGTTTTATTATCAAGATGAATGAAGGCAGTGGAGATGATGCAGCAGATGGTTGTGGACTGGGAACTGGAGGAACAGAAGAATGGGAAGACCAGAACCAGGAATGGAGCGATGAGTGAAGACAGGAACCAGGGACGGAGCAGATGAGGGATGTCAGGAACCAGAAACAGAGGAGTGACGAGCAGGAACCAGGAGCAGGCAGTTGAAGCCCAGGACACAGGGATGGCAGTTGGAGCCAAGAACCAAAAGCTGGCTGACGAGGGCTGGAAATGAAGGAGGTTGACGAGGGCTGGGAACCGAGGCAGGCTGATGAGGGCCGGGGCCCGAAAAAAAGGAGCAGAACTTGGAGCCAAAGAGTGCAGAGCCGGGGAGGTGCAGAACTGGAGCTTGGAGGCAGTGAGTATAGAGCCGAGGAGGTGCAGAACTGGAGGGATGGTACGGGAGCTGGCGGGAGTCGAGCAGGAGACTGGAGACAGCACACCCAGAACAACAGTCCATGAAACAAATGCAAAAATCTCAGCGTGATATACACATAGTGAAAAAAAAAACACAGGAGGAAAAGTCAGGGGTGCAAACACAGACAAAGCGACAAACTAGAGTGTGAGGGAAAGCAAGTACATAAAGGGAGTGGTGAAAAAGAGACAGCAGTGGCGATGAAGAGACGAAGAAGGCTGCCAGGTGGAGAAGATTGAACTAATCAGAAGTAAATAAAGAAGAATAGTGAAAACAGGAAATGACCAAATAAGGACGGTATGAAACTGAGTGGAAAAGCTGAACTCAGGGAACAACACAGACAGGGGGGAAAGCAGACATAAACAGGTAAAAGCAAATGTATAGATGGTTCAGGTGAAACAGAATAGGAGAAGAGAGTCAGGGAAAATGACAAACAGGGTGAAAACCAAAATATAGAGGTGACCAGTACAGGAATCGTGATAAGAGTATGTAGTATGTGTAGTCTTGTCATGCATAAGCACTTAGTAAAAACCCATTTACATAACTGGTTATGTGGATACATGGCAAAGAAATCACTGGTACAAAGTACACTTGGAGAAATACACCCGAGGAAATCTTATCTCCTACCATGATTATGGAAACCAAGCTGTTTATATGGCAGTTAAAAAATCTGCTTAAAACTGAGAGTTGGGTGTAAATATAACAATAAAAAAACTGATAATCTAATATATTGTTATTTTTATGCACTTTTTTGATGTACAGTCTGCAGAAAACCTCCATCAGCTGAAGACAGGCAAACTAAAAGCAGATTGTAATACCAGTTTGTCTTTCTATGAACACAAAGTGCAATGAAAACACTTGAACAAAACATGAAACAGTTAAACGCCATGATAGGTTCTCAATGATTTCCAGAGCAGAGACCTGGCATCAGATGAATAGAAACGGATCAGGTGTCAGTCTTTTTGCTGGTTATTGTGCTAGTATTTCTGTGTGAGGTGTTTAGTGATCTCAGATGTCTTATAATAAACGCGTCTGTACCTGTGCTCCATTTAGTAATTTGATTGTAACTGTAATTTAAAATCATTAACACCAGGTATTAACATCATCATCAAACTAAAAGGTTCTGAAACTATCAGCTGATTCTGAATCACTGCCTGACACATTTTAATTCCAAATGTCAATAAAAGCTACAATTTCAAATTAAATGTTTTTTCAAATGAGAATAAACCTTTAAAAATGTAGGTTTTTAGATTTCAGCCTTTTATGTTTAGGATTTCTGATATTATAGTATAAACAAATACACAGAAATGTTACAGATGCAAGCTGCAAACTCAATCCTGGATTACCTGTTCTATCAACACACTGAGGAAATGCTGTTAAACAATGTATCTGGCACGTGTAAAAGCTATCAATACTACTTCTCTGTGTTTTCCACTAATACATCTTCTCTTGTAATACATGTCAATGTTGTACAAACATAAAATTTCTTTGTGTTCATGTTTGCACAGAACATGATCAAAGTTACTCGGCTGTGAGATGCCGACACTGACTGACGACAACAGGCAACATGCACATGTCTATAGAGTGTTAAAACCTGACAGCAGGTCCATTGTCAGAGACCAGATATGAATTTACTGTATATGTTCAAGTCAATCAGGCCTACAGTACAAAATGGCAAGTTCCTAAGAGAAGTACAGAATGTGTTATACTATAATAACTAGAAATAAAGTAAATAAAAATACCTCATCCAACAGCCGGTGGTAATGGCTAAATCTGTTATAACAGATTGGTCTGTTTCATTGGTAACATGAAACAGGTCTAGTTTATATTCTTAATGGAAATGTCAGCCACATTTGAGGTTAAAGAAAGGAGGATATGGGTAAGAATGACTCTGACATTTCCTTTTATGGTAAAATATGTGCGACAGGAGGTCTGAAACAGATGTGTGGGCAGGTTTGAACAAGTGCTAAATTTCTCTGCAGATTGTCAACAGTCAGTCAGAGCTGCACAGTGAGATAAAAACCTTTAATGAGGAAAATGTTCTGCAGGAGGGAATCACACAGCAAACAAGAAAATGGATATCACTGTGAAACTGAGTGAAAAAATGTGTCCTTTCTTTTTTCTTTAGCTGTTCTTTCACTCTGTAAAGTTTTTAAACTGCAGTGATCCTGTTCGAAAGCTTTAAAATAAACAGCTGAATGTTGTTGTTGGTTGTTCAGTTCAACATGCAACAGAACATCAAGGGTTTCGATTCAAAGTACTGACAGACGGTTTGACAAGGAATGAGTGATGATTGTTGAAGGAATGACTGATGGGCGGGTGAGAGTAGACAGAGGGAGAGAGAACGAAACAAAGATTTATGATAAGAAGAGTAAGCCCAGGGGTGACTTATAGAAACCTGTAAAGAATTCAAGTGCTGTCACACCCTAAAGAGAAGGGGGAGGAGGTAGAGAAGAATCTGCTGTTATCTAATGTGTGAACCTTTTCACAAATGCACTGAGGCGTCGTTAAGTTTTAAAAATTGAGAACGTCCAAGAATAACATGAATAACTCTGACAACTGATATCTGTGGTGCAAAGTTTAAATTCTAGCTTTGGAGCCTTAATATGCTTTAGTAGATGTATGTATGTAGTATATATGTAAAGAGCACACCCAGGTCAGTGTGGATACCTGCATGGGTCATACATGTGCACACACAGTAGATTAAAAGTGGAAGGTTTTCCATTACTGTTTCTGCTTTAATGTCAAGGTGTTACGTCCAGTCAATTGGTATAGTATTTCTATTAGTATAAAGTAAACATCCAGTCTGTGATGGGGAGACTAAAATCAGTATTTAGGTAAAGATTATAATTTTACATTTTTCTTACAACTTTACAAAAATATTAATTAAATGCTAAAGTAAGGCAACAACTATTTGTTAACATAATTTAATGTACGGGGCGGTGTGGGCCAGTATAATTGTTCCTTAATTGACCCTAGGGTCAGCAGGAGTGACCTGGCTCCTCCTGGTGAACTGCCCCTGGACAAAACACTGAAGTGTTTACTGAGGAATGAGGTCGGCCAGTGCACTTGGGGTTACAGTTTTTAAAAAACTATACAAAAAGCCAAGTGTGTTTTATTATGCAAAATACACACCAAATTGTGTAGTTAGAATTTCTGCATATCAGCAGAAGCAGTAACAAAAAACTATATAATAAACACAAATGCACTGGGAGATCATATATATTTACAACAAAAATCTTCTATGTTATACAAGGTTGGCGCTACAGGTGAAGGCTGATGTGGGAGATGGTTGAAAGGGGTGTGGGGCTGAGACTACCTGGAGCGATTTCAGTGAACTGAGCAGGCTTCAGGCTGAGGTGTGTATGTCAGCCTGTCAGTCACTGAGTTGTAGCCAGCTGCATACTAGTGTTGTGGTTCAAATTCTGCAGCTGTTTATATTAAATTGTGGTTTTGAATATTTTCTGTGTATCTGGCATTAAAACAAATGTTTACAAAACATCCCAGACCTGTCGCCACACACACTGATATTGGACACTTGAGACAAACCCAGGATGTGCTGCATCAAACCAGTTCATCTTATTTATGAAAGTGTATTCAGTCAGTGCTGCTCTCTGACATCTGTCATGTGATGGTACTCTAAGTCTGTATATACCTACCTTTATACCTACCTCCAGTACATGTACTTAGTACTCAAGATGAAATATTACGTGCATGCTTTAAAATGCACTTGAAGTTCATAAGTTCAAACAAAATGAATACAATGAACTAATTAATTTAAAAAAAGACCAAAGTTATCTGATAAGTGGGGTTGAACAAAAACAGCACTCATTAAAGCTAAAAGACCTTTTGTACACAGCTCAATAATTCAGAATTAATTACTAGATATAAAATATTCTGCAAAAGTAAGTAAGCAGTAACTACTTAAAAAAGTTGTATTACTAAACCTATTAATTAAATATACTGAACTAAAAGTACAATATTTTCCTGTGAATTGCAATGGAGTAAAAGTAAAAGCAACATGAACTGTACTTAAGTACACCACTGTAAGACAGCAAGCACTGAAAGACAAGAACAAGGTGATGCTCAAACAAAACTAATATAATTAAGCATAATTTGTTTCTGGCTTAGTGTGAAGTCAGCTACAGCCTGCATCAGCCCCACAGGTCACTTAGAGATGCGCAGGCCCAACATGTGTTCTTAAACTTAGGATCAAGTCACAGAAAAGTCTGCTGCAGCCACGCACCGGACAGAGTTAGAAATAGGTCCTAAGACCAAAGAGGCAGAGTTCTTTTGCACACAGAGAGCTAACAGCACAGGAGACTAGTTACATGGAGAAATATGTACACTATATGGACAAAGGTATTAGGCCACATCTGGAGGGATAAAGGTATGGGGTTGTTTTTCAGGATTTGGGCTAAGCTCCTTATGTCCAGTGAAGGATAATCTTAATGCTTCATCACACCAAGTTATTTTGAACAATGTTGTGCTTTGCGGAAGGTCCTATTCTATTCCAACATGACTGTGCTCCAGTGCACAAAGCAAGGCAAATGAAGACATGATTTGATGAGTTCAGAGTGGAAGAAAATGGCTCAACCCCATCAAGCACCTTTAGGATGAACTGGAACAGAGATTGTGAGCCAGGCCTACTCGTCCAACATCAGGGCCTGACCTTATAAAAGCTCTACAGAATGAATGGAAACAAATCCCCACAGAAACACTCCAAAATCTTGTGGATACCTTCCAAGAAGAGTGGAAGCTGTTGCAGCTATGAAAGGGGGACCAAATCCATATTAAAGTAAAGTATATGTGGTGAAATGGTCAGGCAGACACATGCATTTGTCCATATAGTGTAGTGTAGGCAAGCTTACAATGGTATGTGGTCTTGTAAGAGGGTGGTATTGTCCTAAAGGAGCGAATGTACTGTATATGATGATGTATATGATGTACTGTATAACCCAGTCTTCTTATACTGTAGCTGTCAAACCTGTTGTTCCTCTCTCTGAAAACTGAGTGAGGACGACACTGAAATAGCAGCTGTCAGTAGACAGTCTATCACAGGGCCACATATAGACAAACAACCATGCACACTCTCACTCACACCTACGGGCAATTTAGAGTCCCCAGTTAACCTGACTGCATATCTTTGGACTGTGGGAGGAAGCCGGAGTGCCCAGAGAGAACCCACGCAAACCGGGGAGAACATGCAAACTCCACACAGAAAGACCCTGGCAGACCCCGGGAATGGAACGTTTTTTTTTGTTTGTTTTGTCATCTCAAGCTACAAAAGAGAATCTAGTGATTAACAACTGTGCACTGCAGAGATAACATTAGTGGAGATAATTAAACAACAAGGCTAATATAATGTTAGCAACTGTTGAAGTACTAGAAGTTATAGTTTGAAATCTAAGCATTAACATTTACTGAGAATCTGAGAACTGAGAATCCCAAACCAAACATAAAAACGGACCCAGATTGAAATTACTCTAAGGTATGTGGACATTGCCAGAGGCATCTAAATGCTTTTGTGCATACGGTACATTTTACATCACCTTCTGTAATGTAGATGGTGAAACAGTTTTACTAAAAGTGTCACGTCACATTAACGCTCTCTCAATCTATATGCAAATATTATTTGTATCTACATGATATGATTTATTTTATGATCATTCCCTCTGATCATTTAGCTGAAACAGTGCAGTGCTTCTACTGAAGAGAGTCACAGTAAACACGTTTGGTAAGCTAGCTTCTTTACTGAGCAAGGATAATAGGAGGATAACTGTTTACACCTCTACTACAAAAACATGTTCAACATTGTCTTAGTTTAGATGAAATTAAACTACAGGTCTTAAGGAAATTAATGAGAAATAAGCGGGTGTTACTTACATACCTGTCAGTTTCCCCTACGGCCACAGAGAAGCAGCTGCAAATTATGGGAACAAGCCTGCAGCAAAATACCATGCAGCTGCACCCACAGTGCACAAAAACATTTTAACATCATTTAAAATTAAAATTAAATTATATAATCATATAAATAAAATTTCAATTGTGTAAATGGAATTATATAAATTGCTCCATACTGTAGTTGGCCCAGTACCTGGCCTCTGTTATATATCAGTCATAAGTCGTGCACCTTCTGCTTTCTCCAAAGTCACTGGAAGTCAAACCCATTTATTCCCTATACTCATTATTGCTTGTTACAAATTAACTGAAAGTTCATGTTTTACAAGAAGAATGATGAATTACAGATGAATTAAATAAGCAAATTAGTGCACAGTATTTGGTCACTGACTATTCATTTCGTCTGACAGTCATTTTAAGTATCATTTTAGCTTAAACACAAATAAATTCAGCACTGTAAGGTACAAAAGTGATATCAAGTTTTTCTGTCACTAGGTTTGCAGGTGTGAAGTCACCAAGAATGAACAGAGGGTGGAATCTGGAATGTGCAATAGTATGTGCAAATGTTTACTTTCTTTGTAAGTATCCAACAGAAGATGTGTGCTGTTGCATTCCCCCTTTTTCTAATTAGAGCACAAGAAACACTCTGTACATTGCTGATCGGTAATGATCATCTAAAAGAACATAATAGGAGAACATATACAATATAAATAAACTGATAAATGTTGTAACCTGACAGAAGGAAAACCTCCATTCAAACCTCAGTCATCATGAAGTTGTCTATTAACGCCATGAAGCTACAAGGAAGAAAGAAGAGGGTTATTAGTTAGCACAGGGCTGCAGAGGAGCCAGTATGCACTGTCACAGTTCAGTCATTATTGTGTCAGTCATTCCTTCCCTGTCTTTCATCTCTATTAACTATTGTGTCATTTCAGACTGCCCCACCCACATACCCTGCAGTTACCCCACCTTCTCTGTCACATGATTCTCCCCATCCATCTTTTCATCTATTCCCCCTCCCCTCATCACTCC
This sequence comes from Helostoma temminkii, assembly GCA_900302695.1. NCBI lineage: Eukaryota > Metazoa > Chordata > Actinopteri > Anabantiformes > Helostomatidae > Helostoma > Helostoma temminkii. Next base: position 30,734 of record OMLM01020848.1, on the reverse strand, counting down.
CCTAGTGCAGTATATACATATATATACCTGTCTACCTCCAGTGGCCCTCTGTCACATTGTTAGATTATTGCTGTACAGTTCTCCTTAGGGATTACATCAGGTTTCTATCACAAACTGGCTCACTGTGGTAATCTATGCTGCACAGGTTAACTTAGGGGATCAGATAAAATATGTAAACAGCTTAAATGGCCAATCAGATCACTGAAAAAGCATCATTGTCTGTACAGGATATCAACAGGGACCAAAGAGAATATAGCTGACCAGTACCTTTATTATAGATGATTTACAGAGTCAGCTGAGTAACGTGTGGGCAACACACTTAACGACCGGATGTTACTGTTATGAGAAAGGTAAAATCTTCCATGTATTCAGACTTGTTCGAGATGAACTGTACCACGCCCAGAAAACAGACGAGAGGAGACAAGGCAGGGTAACAAGGGCCAGAGACAAAAAGCTGCAGTCAAGAGAAATGGTTTCTAACTTTGTCAGCAGCATTAAAGCTGCTGTCTGAGACAAAGTAATAAACACTTACATCCTGCGAGGTTGGATGCAGATTAAAAAAATGTCATTGTTTACTCGGTCTTCATTAAATGTTGATTGCTCTCTGTTGTTGTTAAAACAACATGTCATCCTATCAGTTTGCTGATGTGCTGACCAAACATGAAACCATTTAAATGCAGAACAACCAGTCAAAAGCAAAAGACTGGGTGAGGAGATATGGACAATGTGGATTATAGAACCTAGATAGGAAAATGGAAGTAAAATAGCTTTGCAGTATGAAGCTTAGTTCAGGTGAAGCTGTAGTTATTGTACTGTATTAAATGTTTACATTTTTTTTTTTTTAGATCAACTGACAGTAACTGGTTTTAATCACTAAAGACTAGAATCTTTACAAAACACACACTTAACAATTTTCTATGCTGACTGACAGCACAGGCTGAATCAAACTGGAAGCAACTGGATCCAACAAGTCCAACCAACCATTTATAATGGGCTGTACAGTCGTTAGGTGTACAGAAAAATAAAGTTTTCCTTCACAGCTGAAAAAACACTTTGTGAAACCCGTCAGCCTCTACATGAACACTTGAACTAGTGTTAGTGTAGCTAACTGCTAAAAAAAAGCAGGACAACATAGAGTACTTAGTGGGTACAGGAGAAGATAATGGATGTCCAGTTATGGACTCCCACAGTGCTTAACATCAAACGGTTTAGCATTTTGTCTGAAATTTTATAGACTAAACAACCTGGACAGAGTCTGTCGGAAGGGCTGCTGTCTCCCAAAAGGATCCTTCTCTGTCCCGCTAGTCTCCTAAAAACTACATTCCTTTACAAATAAATTGTAAATTGTGTTCAGGCTCTCACAGCACTGGGTTAGCGATAGAGAAAGATTGTGGGCTGGCTATTAGCGAAAAATGTATTAGACCACACACAACATCTGTAAAAAAAAAAGGAAACACAAACATGATTTGTCTCTAACACTAACCAAAGTATTTTTCATGCATAAACCTTTGGTCTTAAACTCGAGTCCGCAGATAGTCAGTCCTGCACATTATACACTCACCATTCACCCCAATCACCTCCTTGTAACACAATTTCTTTTAATAAGTGTGATGTTTCATTAATTAAAACATTAATTGCTTGACAACATAATGATTACGTTACGAGACAGGGTTGCTCTGTCTGATCCAGATCTGACCGAGTGAATCTGGAAACAAAGCTGGAACTTCTTGGCAAACCTTGCTCACAACTTGTAATAATTTAACTTTAACAGCAACTTTAAGTACAATAATCTTTCTTGAGCTCTGTGGCTTTTGCTACTCCTCCTTGCAGTTTGAGATTTGTAGAATTTTGGTGGATTTTCAAGTTCTGAAGATCCACTAAAGTTCTGCAAAGGCTCAACTTGCAAAGAGGACTAACAAAAGTACTGAAGCACAGGACCTTGAAATTTAACTGTACCTAATACATTGGCTAATGCTTCATAAAACATTACACAACACTACACACGAACAGCACTTGTCGTTATTCCAAGGAAAATTGCTCTTTAAAAGCTTGCTTGGTAGTTGTTAAAAACATTTTCTATCTGTGATTATGCTTAATTGTCATCCATGTCTGAACTTGCACTGCAGCTGTTCTAACCTTTTAACGCCTCTTCTCTAAAGTAAAAGTTGGCGTGAAGATAACCATTTAGATCAGCAGGTGAATGCACAGGTGAAGGTTGGATTTCTCATTTTGCAGATACACCCTGAAGCCATGAAGCCAGCCTGTTGTTTATGAGTTACACAAAGACAGGTGTCTCCTCCCAGCTCTCCATCCCTCTCTCCCTCCTTCTCACAAACTCATCTAACAGTATAAAAAACATCAGTCGCTCCCCAAATTGTCCACTCTCTCCTCACCAGCTGAAGCAGAAAGACTTTACACTCCTCACCTGACACGATGTTAAAAACCAGATCTTCCACTGGCGGAACCTACATGAGCAGCAGTAGTTCCATGTATGGTGGTCTTGGTAATGTCAGAATCTCAGGTGGTGGCCACATGCACTTGCAAAGCCGTAGTGTTGGAGCTATCTATGGCTCCAGTAGTGGGGCAGGTAGTGCAGCAGGTGGTGTTGTCGGGTTTGGTGGAAGAGTAGCAGACAGCATTGACATCTCTGCCAATGAGAAGCTTACCATGCAGAACCTGAATGACCGTCTGGCCAGCTACCTGGAAAAGGTCCGCAAGTTGGAGAAGGCCAATGCAGAGCTGGAGCTGAAGATCAGGCAGTTCTTGGAGAGCAAGACCTCCCCATCAGCCAAAGACTACAATGCTTACTTTGTCACCATCGCAGAACTGCAAGGAAAGGTAAGCTCTTCACGTGTCAAGCAGCAATAGCAAGTAAGAAAACAGGCACATGCTCTGCCTGTCAGTGTAAACACTGCATCTCTCAGTCTCACGTCACTTCCAGCTTTCAAAAATTTTGTAAATGTTTCTGCAAAAAATAATATGATGTGAAAGTAATCAAAATGACAACGGGTATTGTCAAACAAATATAACTTGTGCATTAAACCTACTACACAAGAATATGGTCAAAACCACATAAGATCAGGCTCTAAGTAAACATAGAAAAAAATGAGAATGAGTAGACTGAAGAGAAAGACAGGAGGAAAAATATAATAAAAATTAATAAAAAGTTATCACAAGGTCTCACACCATTCAAAAACATAGCACAAAGTGCTGTGCAGTGTAATAGGTACTGATTGCCATTTAACACTTTCTCTGTGTGTAATTAAAGACACCGCAGGGGATGAACTTAGCTCTCTGAGCCTGCCCGAGTATGAACTGCCTGAGGATTAGGAGGAGATTTTTTTTTTGTACATTTCTATTATATGCAAAAATACAAGTGATAAAGACTGTAGATGTTCTAGGAAAAGGCAAGTCCAAAAGTAAATAAAGAGATGTTTGCTGTGTTATGAGCTACAGGTGTTAATCATAACATAAGCAAACTGACAACAAGCTTAAATTCACACCTGGCACCTTTAGCTTCTGCTCTTTAATTGTATGTTTCAGTATGTTGTATGTGGAAAACTTTTTTTAAACAAATCTCTTAAATGCACTTCTTGACAAAGAGCAAACAAAAATCTAACAGATTTTTTCTCCTCTTTTATCTTCCAGATCCTGGATGCCAGCAGAGTCAACGGTAGCATCTATCTCTCCCTTGACAATGCCAAGCTGGCCTCAGATGACTTCAGGATGAAGTGAGTAAATTCACTCTCTACTAAAGTTTACCAGTAAAATTTAAAAAGGTCTAATGCAAAAATAATCAGACACATTGTGGAGTGTTGATATTTCTTTTAGCTTGAAATAATATTTGCAGTACCTATATATATGTGACAGTAGCTCTTTGTTGCTACAACTGTGTCTTTCTATTACATGTCATATTTCCCCTGCAACATAACCATGCTTGGCATTAAATGCACAGTGCTCAGAATGGCATCCTCTTCAGGTTAAGTCCCTCCCAACTGCTAGCTGTACCAAATGGGAATTTCTTTTGTGGAGCATTGTGAACAGTGTCTGTGGTCCAAAAGTGTGCTTGTCATGGTGAAGAATGAATTGTCATATTTTGTTGTGGATTTACCAAACGTGAAGTCATATTTGAAAGCAGCCAGTGAGCATTAGTGTGTGCTAATTTGTGAGGATTTGCTTTATGGTACAGTCTCTATAAACTAATCCAATGCTAAGTCAGTTGTTTAGGGGGGTGTGGCCTGTAAATTTCCCTCCATGACGCTCACTTGGAAGCAATGTCCTCTATGCAGGTATGAGAGTGAGCTGACCATGCGTCAGTCGGTGGAGGCTGACATTGTTGGGCTGAGGAGACTCATGGATGAACTGACTCTGAGCAGGACCGACCTGGAGATGCAGATTGAGGGTCTGAGGGAGGAACTGATCTTCCTCAAGAAGAACCACGAGGAGGTCAGTGAGTTCTCAGATCTTGTATGGAAATGAGGTATTTGGGTAATGCAGTGGGTAAATAAAATTTAATTATTTACACTATCTATCTATGTATCTATCTATCTATTTATTGCTGAGTCTCTGGAAAGTGTTACACCTCTAATGATGTATGATGGTAAGTGGTTTAATATTTCTTCCAGTCCGAACAACTAATATATATATAAATAACAAGGTTTCCAAATTAACATCAACAAAACTTAGTTAGCACAAATTAACAACAAAAGTTTGATTCCTGTATGATGTTTAACAGTGTAGAAATGTCTTAATGGATTTCCATTAGCTGCAGATCTATGGAGGCTTAGTGAGTTCACTGAATCCTTTCTTGTGTCTCCTTCTTGTTTGGTGTCTGTAGGAGCTGTTGGCAATGCGAGCTCAGATGAGCGGTCAGGTGAATGTGGAGGTGGACGCTGCTCCTCAGGAGGACCTCACCAAGGTCTTAGCTGAACTCAGAGAACACTATGAGGCTCTCACTGCCAAGACACGCAAGGATGTCGAGGCCTGGTACCAGACAAAGGCAAGGACATTATCATAACCAAGTAGTACATTTAGTGGTTCTTGACTAAAATTTCTAAACAACTGGACCATAAGCCAGCAAAAATAATCATTTTATATAGTTTTTACTCAACATAGTACA
>OMLM01020848.1:9979-25587 GCA_900302695.1 Helostoma temminkii | reverse complement strand
AGGATTTAATTCAGACTTTAATATTATTTTACTCCTTATTGTTTTTTAGTTTATTCACTATGTATGTTTGGTGTATGAAATGTAAATATGAAAAATAATTAGTAACTACTACTGCCACATACTTAGTTAGAGAGTTCATGAAACGATAGCTAAATTAATATTTAGTTATGGTGTCAGTTTTTTTTTTTTCTCAGTTCTTTGTTTGAATCTCGAATCTTGAATATGGGACCTATCTGCTGGCAAACATCCTATGACCTGTTCTGTCCCCCACAGTCAGAAAGTCTAAAATTGGAAGTCACTGCCAGCACAGAAAGCATCCAGACGTCCAAAACAGAACTCACAGAGCTAAAAAGAAACCTACAGGCCTTGGAGATCGAGCTGCAATCACAGCTCAGCATGGTGAATATCACATCATCTCATCACACCACACATAACATCCAGTCTTTTGTTCAGGAAATAACAAATCACTTGCGGTCTTTCTCCTGCAGAAAGCGGGGTTGGAGAGCACTCTGGCTGAAACTCAGGAGAGGTTTGCCAATGCTCTGGTGTATTACCAGAACGCCGTGATCATGCTGGAGAGCAACCTGGTTCAGCTGAACAGCGACCTGGAGAGACAGTCGCAGGAGTTCCAGATACTGCTGGATATCAAGACCAGACTGCAGATGGAGATCGCAGAGTACAGGAGGCTGCTGGATGGAGAGGGAGCTGGCGGGTGAGAGATGTTTACCCATCTAAGAACATAACCATTATTCAGTATAATGCACATTCATGAAGTAGAGACAAATAACAGAAAAAAGAAGGGTTCAAGAAATATTTAGAAAGTCTGATTATTTGTTCTAAGAGTGCTTTCATGTGTACAGGATTTTGTCTGTTTAAAATGAACTCTAGTCTGTTTTCCCTCTTTGTGCAGAAGATGTTCTCACATGGTTTGAAAAAAAAAACCAACCAACTGGAGAATGACTCAGTTTACAAATGAAATGCCCCATGATATCAAATAAAAGAGACAAAACACCCTCAGCCAAGTTAAAATTGCAAGTTTAACCTTTAAGTTTTACATTTTAATACTTGTTTCAGCTGAGTCACTCATGACCCTCCATTAATATTAAGAAGAAAAATGATCAGATGAAGATGAGAAAATAAATATATACAAAGTTTACAACTGTGGATAACTGATATTAAGTTGTATTTAACATTATTTAAAGGTAATTAATAATTCAAAACATAAATACAACATCAGCATGAACCAAAAGTGTAAATAAATCTTTGAATCTCTGTCATTAAAGGTAAATATTATGTTGTTGCTTTTTTTATTTTGTTTGTATTTCCTCTGCAGTGGCTCTGTCACCATCGTATCTAAATCCAGCACTGACTCCAGCTCAGCGTCCTCAGAGTCCTCCACCTCCACTACCACTACTACCACCAAAAAAGTAATCACTGTTGTTGAAGAGATTGTTGACGGGAAGGTGGTGAGAGCTGAAGAGATCGTCAGCCAGTCGACCTCGTGAGCAGCAGTAGACGGGCACTCTCACAGTTCTCATACAGAAATAAACATGCAAATAAAATTCTGCTTAGGGGCTTCAAAAATAAAATCTTGTCTTGTCTTTTTGTCCAAAGTGAACTCAAATGTATCAAAAACTTCTCAAGAATTAATCAGAGTATCAGAGTTAAAGAAGCTTAATGAAAGTATTAATAAAATCTCTAAATGTCACTTTGAATTTACCATGATGATCATTCATTCAAATTCAAACGTTATTGTCCACCTGTCTTTCACTTACATTACACTTGTCGTACTTTAGCTCCATCACAAATATTCAGGACTTAATTTATTTTAATCAGTCTGACTAGTGTAGTTTGACCAGTCACAGTATAATTAATAACATCTGGAATTCACATTTCAGACAGGCAAAACTGAATGGGAGGCATCCTTACTTATTTTCCCATAGGTAGTGTTGTCAATTAATTAACTAATTTAATCAAATTAATCACAGTCATAGACTGCGTATTCAGCTACTCTGTGCTGACCTGATATTGTCCATTTCAATTATTCAACTATGTATATGACTAGTAAGACACCAATAAATCTGGGAAAACTTACTATATTGTCAATTCACATCACTTAGTTACAAAGGTTATGCAAAATACTGAATAAATTAAGGTCACTTTCTTTATGAACTACAAGTATTAAATGAAAATTACAAGTTGCCTTGCAATTACCACTGCAGTCTTAAATATCACTTCATCTGGTTCTTGCTCTTTCTCTTTCTGCTGACTCCTCCTCATCCTCATCCTGCTCTCAATTTCAGGATGTCAACACCTTAGATCACATCTGCCAGCACCTCTCCACAAGAGTCTCATGCCAAGACTCATTTCAGGAAAAAAAGTCAGGTGAAATGCTGCCTAACTGTACAAACAGTACAGATATGTATCTGTAATCTGTAATTTAGGACCACACATTGGGGCAGCATGTAGCTCAGTTGGTAGAGCAGTTGTCAACCCCAGGGTTAATGTTTTTTCCCTCCTGGCTACATGCTGAAATGAGCTTGGACAAGACAACAAAATTCTGTAGTGCAGTCCTGTAGTAGTGATCTATGTGCAGTCACAACAACAATTTCCCCAAAGGATTCAAAAAAGTATGTTATTATTATCATTATCGTTATATGAAACTGGCCCAAGTCTGATTTAAAAAAATTTAAAAATTGTTGTTTTTTATTTACATAAAAAAAACAGATATGGGCAAAAAAAAAAAAAAATCTGATTTGGACCATATTTAGCAAAAGCAGCCTAACTCTTCATAAACCAAAAGACAAACATAAAAATCCAACACAGACACACCTTTGACAGCAGGGGCCTCTGGGAACAGCAAATGTCAAATAAAAAAACAGCATAAAACAAAGAGAAGTCATTATAGAAAACATTCAAATTACTGCTAATAGAATTAGGAAAGGCTCTCTGATAAAAGTGTGTTTTAAGAAGGGATTTAAAAGAGGTTACTGCTGATCAGATATCCTCAGGCAGGGCATTCCAGCAGAATCCACAGAAGATCACTACCTGAAGATCTCAGGTTACGTGCAGGCTTAAATGGTATTAACAGTTCAGATAGGTAGCCTGGTGTGAGACCATGTAGGTTATTAAAAATCAGAAATAAAATCTTAAAGTCAAATCTAAAACAAACTGGGAGCCAGTGCAAAGAAGGTAAAATAGGTGTGTATGAATGAATGAATATGATCACCTCAAAATAAAATAACCTCAGTGTCTTTAAAAGATAAAAATGAGCTTATTTTTGATATATTTCTGAAGTGGTAAAAACATGCCTGCACAGGTTTTGTGACAAGCTGCTCAAAAGCTACTGTCAAACCAGATGCCAAGATTCTTTGCAGCACGATGTGAAAGCAGCATAACCTAGTCCCTTTGCTGTTACAGATATTACTCAGAGTGCAGTCGTTTGTATGTTACATACAGTAGTGTGTAAAAGTTAATGGCCCTTCTTTCTTTTTGGGTAAAACATTGAAAATAATCTGACTGCAGCTTGTCTTTGTATTAGGTAAATATAAGCTCGTATTTGGGTCATAATTTAGTTCATGCAACATTGATTGGAAGCACACCAGTAAATCTACATCAGAATGACTGAAAGATAAAAGAGTCAAAGTTTTGGGTATGACCTAGTCAAAGTCCAGACCTCAACGCAATAGAAATGCTTCTGCAAGACCTTAAGAAAGCTGTGCATCAGCAAATGGCCCAAAACCACAATGAACTGAAGCAATGTTGTAAAGAATAACAATGTGAGAAACTAATAGTTTTACGGGAAACATTTGCTTTAAGTTATTGATGCTAAAGGTGGATCTACTAGCTATACAATCATGAAGGGCACTTAGTATTGCCCACATTTTTTTTATTTTTGTTAAATAAATCAAGAGGACAAAATTATTTTTACCTGTCATTTCAGCCGTATACAATGGTACAGTACATGTATAGTAAATAGTGAAATGATTCCCCCAGACTCCAGGTGTTACATGAGACAACATGAGACAACATGAGATGGAACAAGACTACTACTGTGCAAACCAGCAGGACCGGAGGACAGTGCAACATAATACAGAGCAGCAACATTCACAGTGTCAATATGCAATAAATATAATGATCCAAATGATTATAGTATGGTGTGTTTGGAAATGTGTGTGTGTGTGTTTGTGTGTAGATTCAGCTTGACATTGATTTATGCAATCAATGTAGAGTCAACTAATATAACATACTTATTATGCTACATAATTAGTACGTGTTTTCATATTTTGAGTATTTTTTGATGCAAATACTTTTGCACTTTTGTTTGATACTAGAACTAGCATGAGACTTGTAATTATCCACTTAGCTTCACCCAACCACCGCTCTCTACTGTGCTCTGCTCAATCCCACAATGCTCTACCCATTCAACTTGTTGTCATCACAACACACAATAATGTACTAGAAATGACTAAATAGGCAGGAATTAGTACCTCTTTGTTGTGAATAATGCTGCTTTGACCGAAGCAGCTTTAAAGACTGCTCAGTAGTGTCAGAAACGCAGGGATGACACATAAAATTCCTTCTTGGCACTTGGTAGCTGCTTTTATTGTTTTGCTGTTGTTGTGGAGCAACTTCACAAAGAACAAACAAGGATTTTGTAAAAGTAGGTTAAAGACCATAAAGAAACATAATTAACATAAACTCCATTTAGAATCCATTTTATAAAAGAAGAGTTTCTGTCATCGCCGTCATCTTACAGTTTTTCATAGTTTATGACTGAGCCAATGCAAATAATATTAAAATTATGCTTTATAATCCCAGGTGTTTCGGTTTGTAGGCCACGAGATAACCAAATGTGGATGAACCGGTCCTGTCAAACTGCAGAGGCATCACATCTTCCATGACATTTCAAACTCGTTCTCATGGTTTTTGCTTTCCAAATTTATGGATCAAACATTCTTTAAGAATTTAAATCTGATAAATATCCTTCAGGTGTAAAATTAAGCTTCATCATTGAATCCATTCTCTACAAATACTGACGCAGCCACAAACCTGTTAACACAATAAAGAGAATTAAAAAGTTCGAATTGATGTCAGTCACATGTTTTTACAGTAAATATAGAAAGCAGCTGGTTAGTTAGCTTCATAAACACACAAAACTAACCTGGAATTGTCCAAACATCACTGAATCCATACATCTATCAGCTCACTGATACATGTTATATTTTGTTTGTTTTGTTTACATAAGGATCTAAATACTCCTCCACAATTAATAAATACGCTTTAGTGTGTGATGTTCTGGGTTAGATGAAGCTTTTTTAATTTAGAATTAAAAGTGTGTGGAGAGTATTTGTGATGTTACAGTATCTGACTTTGACCATCAAACTTCACACAAACTTGAAGTCAGTGTCTGAATGACTGCCTTTACTTGTTGTGTTTTGTCAAAGCAAATACAGCCTTCATAAAGCATTTGCACAAAGCATTTCATAGTTTGCTTACACAACAGCAAAGTGGGGCTGTAAGAAGTATGCAGGGCCTAAAATAACACCCACAGCTCAGAAATGGCAGACGCGTATGGACATGCACAGAGGATTCCATGTGTCTTTCCATGTGGGACAGGAGAGGGTCAGTGGTTTGAAATATCCAAAAATTGAAAGCAGACTAATTTAAAAAAAACTTCCAATAGGTTTCCAGAGCAGCAGATACACCTGAGCCCACAACATGACTGAGTCACCTAAAAGACATTTTCAGATGGCAGAACAAACAGATTTTGAATGCGATATCATTGTGCAACAGGTGTGTACTTTGTTTGTTAGCTTCCTGTTGGCTCAGCGCTCGTATCTATTTGCCCTGAGGCGTGGGGGCTGGATCCTGAAACCCTCCCTCACTTTCAGGTAGCATAAAAGGAGCTGAGTCCGATCTGTCCTACAATACCTCCTCTCCTTCCAGAGCAGGCAAACACCTCCACAATGTCCTACAATCGGTCTGCTACTTTTTCCTCCTACAGGAGGGCCCCCAGCGTGTATGGTGGTGCCGGAGGCTCTGGGGTCCTCGTCTCCAGTGCGAGCGCTCCAAGAAGCTACTCCTCAGCTAACGCTGGAGGAGGAGGCTTCAACCTGGCTGATGCCGTTGACATCTCTGACAACAAGAAGGTGGCCATGCAGAATCTGAACGACCGCCTGGCTTCCTACCTAGATAAGGTGCGTGCCCTGGAGAAGGCCAATGCTGACCTAGAGTTCAAGATCAGAGAGTTCCTGGAGAACAAGAGCAAACCCGAGAGCCAGGATCACTCTGCGTACAAGGCCGTCATCAGTGACTTGCAAGATAAGGTAAGACCAGGTTCTGATCCTGTTTACAAGTCTGTTTTAACCCTACAGTAAGGCTGTGATATAGGCACAAAGAAAGACATCAACAAAGCATCAACACAAAAATTCTGCCTGAACTTGATGCTCTGTCTCAACACAAAATAAGTGAATCTTCTAATATATAAAAGCTTCATCGCCACTAACATGAAAAGCTCTGCAGCAGGTATAAAGCAGAAAACACATACTGTTCGTTATGCTCTACAGGATGAATACAGGTGCTGCCACACCCAAAACACACAACTGAAACTGCAGTTCTGGTTTTGCATGATGTGCGCACGACAGAGGAAAACCAGTAGAACAATGAATGAGGAAATTTGACTTTAATTTGCTTGAGTTTGTCTTTTTAAAATCAGCTTATAACCCTTTTCATTTGCTCTCTCTATACTACACAAATTTAAATCAATAAATTGCCCATTAAGGTAATTTAAGACAGTTAATAAAAATAACCACACCTATTCTAAGTGTATGCTTCTTCTCTTTTAAGATCTTAAATGCCACCCGTACAAATGGTCTTCTCTGCCTGGGAGTCGATAACGCCAAGCTGGCTGCTGATGACTTCAGAGTCAAGTGAGTATACAAATTCTGGATGCTGAATACGCCTTGAATATTCTTTGACTCTTGGCCAACATTTGAATACTTTACTTGAGAGTAATTAAAGGTTAAGGTTAGGGAAAGATAAAACTAAGAAACCAGCATTGCTTGTTTGTATGAACCAACGTATGTACTTCCTGTTTCACATCTTTAGAGAGCAGTCATTCTTCACATGACCAGTAGAAGTTGATGTCAGAAAAAATCCAAAATTCTTAAACACATTGTAGATGTTGTAGTTTTCTGATTATGACAGTTTCTCTTTTGGAAGTAGATAATGTAAACCATGCTGCTACACAGGTATGAGAGTGAGCTGGTCATGCGTCAGGGTGTGGAGGCAGACATTGCCGGGCTGAAGAAACTTCTGGACGAGCTCACTTTGACAAGGTCTGATCTGGAGATGCAAATCGAGTCTCTGAAGGAAGAACTCATCCAGCTCAAGAGGAATCATGAGGAGGTGGGTATGAAACTGCAGAAAATAGTTTTAAGTATTAGGTATTTAGACAGTGACATCAGGTACAAAACTTAAAAATGTACTATAAAAATGTTTTATCATAATTTTGGGTCAACAATCAGTTAAAATTAAAAGCTACATCAGGTTTTATAGTATGCAGATTGCAGATGGTACAGTCAATACCAAGGCATTGAATGTCTTAAAAGTGTGACAAATAACCAATTCCAAGTCCAACTCTTCAAACTGCTCATTGCTGCTCAGAGGATTTAATGTAGTGATTAAAGAAAGTAACTACACATTTGTTTATTTTCTTCATCAATAGACTAATTTATCTTGACCAATTAGTTGATCAAGTATTTATTTGATGTGTTTTTTCTGCAGGACCTGCTGTCTCTGAGAGCTCAGGTGGGAGGTCAGGTCAACGTTGAGGTGGACGCTGGTCCTCAGCAAGACCTGAATGCCACCATGGCTGGAATCAGAGAACACTATGAGAATGTTGCAGCCAAAAACCGCAAAGAGGTGGAGGAATGGTTCCGCGCAAAGGTGGGCATATTTAACAAAATTCTGGTGTAGTACTTTATAATAACTGCATTACGTTATGTTAATAATAATAATAATAAGGACAATGAGTAATAAAAACACATTATCATATGCATACAGTACACAGATTTATGAGTAGTTAAAACAGAATTAAACTAGACCTCTTTCAGATCTGATTTCTGGCATTATTACATTGTTTCTTTGTTTTGTTGTTGTGCTGCAGTCTGAGGAGGTCAACAAAGAGGTCGCTGTGAGCAACGAGTCTCTTCAATCATCACGCTCTGAGGTCACAGAGGTCAAACGCTCATTGCAGAGTCTACAAATCGAGCTCCAGGCAGAATACAGCATGGTGAGTTTCTACCAATTTTTAAGCTTTTTTCCTCCATGAGTGAAAACATTTTGTAAATCTCCTAACACTGTTTCTTCTCTCCTTCAGAAAGCATCCTTGGAAGACACCCTCGCAGAGACCCAGAACAGATATGCCAACATGCTGGCAGGTTACCAGAACCAGGTATCTGCTCTGGAAAGACAGCTGGGTGAACTGAGGGGTGACCTGGCACGTCAGAGACAAGAATACCAGCTGCTGCTAGACACCAAGACCAGGCTGGAACTGGAGATCGAGGAGTACAGGAGGCTGCTGGATGGAGAGCTATCGAAGTGAGTTGAGTTAATAAAGGGGTGATATTGGAATTTTTCCAAACCTAGATAAAATATATTATAAATGCAGAAAAATTCAGATTTGGCCTAGAAAACAAACAAACGCTCATGTTAAGACACAATTATCAATTACCTGACGTGCTTTTTCTGTTAAGGGTTTTGCATGTTTTTATGTACAAATTTTGAGACAGCTCAACAGGAAAAACCATGACAAACAAAAAAAATTGTAACAGAAATGGACTTAAAACATAATAAAATAAAGGTTTTCAATATATAACTTTAATAACTACATTAGCTTGTTGATCAGATGAATCAAAATTAACATGACTCTCTGTGTGTTGTTCTGCAGACCCTCCGTTCCCTCCACTTCATCCTCTACCACCACTACGACTCGGAGAGTGTTGATTGTCACCAAAGAGATCAAAGATGGCGAAGAGATCAGCTCTGAAATTATTGAGTCTTAAATTAAACAACAAAACATGTCAACATGCTGGCAACCGTTCTCAGATGTACACAAATAAAACCCTTCTGATGAACTGAGATATGTGTCAGTATCCATTCTTATCTAATCTAATCTAATTATTAATAATATTTGAAAGTATGCACATAGAGGCTTTATGTTACATGTAAATGGGATTGGGATTTTATACACTTGGGTAGAAGCATTTTTTATGTGGTTTAAAGCATTTTCAGTCTAAAAATGACTTTTCTTAAGACAATAACAAATCAAATAACCTTACTTTGGAGTAAAGGTGTTGGTATCTTAAAGCTGAGTCACTTGTAACTAGAGTAAATCACCACAATGACATGTTGTTTAGAAAAGTAACTTCAGATTTAAATTTGCCCAGTGTTCTTATTTTACTTCACTTTTGTTATTTGTGTTATGCAAAATCTGTATTTCTACAGGGTTTTAACATAGACATAAAACTTTAATGTGACAAATACACATTTTGGTGAGGAAGGAAGTGTTCACCACAGAAAAAATCATGCATATTGACACTTACATTATTTGCATGGGTTTCCATTCTTGTGTGGGATTCCTTCCATGGTCCAAAAACACACAATTAGGTGAAATGATCACTACAAATTGCTTATAGATGTGAATTTTTTTGTGCACTTTTACACAAGTGAACAGTCAAGACACATCACAGCTTACACGTATCCACCATTATTTGATTTGATCTTGTGAGCATGATTGAATCATGTCAATTGAATTCAATAGAAGAAGTTTATTAAAATATTTGCTTTCAAGTGACATAATTCAATTATATCAATTCAACTGATAAGATAAAAATCTATTAAAGTCCAGGTTTTATTTTTATTTTGAGTAAGGATACCACAGGTATCAGAAAGCCAGGCTGGCATTTGAAATGAGAAATTAGTGTATCTGATTATTACAGCAGAGTTATATTGGTCATAAGTAGCTGTCAGTAGCAAGCTGACCAACACAGAGAAGAGGAGGCACCCTCTCATGTAAACTCTGATTTCATACTGAAAGATCATTTTACAGGTCCAGAAACTGAAGACAGTATAATACCAGACATTTCTGACGTGATTTAAATGTTTGAGCTTTGCTGTAGCTCTGTCATAGAACTCTCGAGTTGCATACACACAAATTAAGAGTAAAAAAGGGACAGAGCTAAAGTGTACAGTATGTTTTTCTTCTTTATTATCTTAAATTTGACCAGTTAACTCACTATTTATCAATTTTAATGGCAATCTAGGTTTTAAAAATGAATGTTGCTAGGATGCAGTACTGACAGACGTCCTATATTTCTAGCATGGATGTGGGCAGGGCTGAACTGTCTAGACCATTTAATTCTGCCTTTCTGTGACCCGCAGCCAGTTCTGGTTGGATCATTCAGCTGCAGCATGTTGACACGCACACACCTACGAGCAGTAAATGAAAGATCAAAACACAACACAGACGGTTCAGAGGTTGTACAGCACTTAATAAGGAGACAAAGGGTTGTGTAAGATGACACAGTGTTAGCAGATGTGTTCTCTACTGCTACTGTGAGTGGATTTGAACATCAGGCACCCTCTCTCCCCTATTTCCGGCACTGTGTACCTCCACTAATCTTTTAGTAGTACACAAAACCACTGATTTTTGAATGAAACTGATGCTGAAAGCACATCATCATTAGATCTCAGTGTAAACAGGGGGAATGAGTATAATTTGTTTCAGCGTACACACAGATACCTGACTGTTGTTCTAGCACACATGTAAAGATTTGCAAAACATATCCTCTAAACCCATAATTTAATTAGATATTTAGTTCTGATGCTTCTTGTTGCTGCCTCTCTGCCTTTTGACAGTTTATTATAGCAATGGCCTTTATTGCATTTGGTGTGTGTGGCTGTGTGTTTGTTCAGTATGTCCCTGTGCTGATGCAGGTACAGATACAAAAAACAATGAGCCTCCTCCTGTGAAAATCTCTCTACAGCGCCACCAATGGTCAAAAAGCACAATATAATACTTTAGGATCCACCAGAGGGAGCAAACAGAGACTGAAGTGCAATTATTAAATAAACTTAACCTCCTAATCTATTCAATTTATCCATGATGTGATGTTGTATGATTGCAGTCTCTACAGTTTCTCTACAATTAAACAATTCCTTGGTATATATTTTAAAATTCATGAATAAATGAATAATAAATGAGGAAAAGTTTTACAATAAAGAATTTAGTACTGCTACTATTTAGTAATTAAATGAAGCCTCACATTTATTTAGCAAAATGGAATTGCAAGGACGTCTACAATGTGCAGGACTGACCATAACCCAGTGCTTTGAGTGCCTAAACCCAACCATAAAAAACTTTAATAAAGTTGGAGTCACATATCTGGATGTTGTACTGCAAGATCTTTCAGTACAACATTCATTCATTCGTCTTCTGAACCGCTTAGTCACCACA
This sequence comes from Helostoma temminkii, assembly GCA_900302695.1. Lineage (NCBI taxonomy): Eukaryota > Metazoa > Chordata > Actinopteri > Anabantiformes > Helostomatidae > Helostoma > Helostoma temminkii. The sequence continues at coordinate 14,066 of OMLM01020848.1, read as the reverse complement.
GGGGTCACAGGTGTGCTGGAGCCTATCCCAGCCAGCTTACGGGCGAGAGGCGGGGTACACCCCGGACAGGTCGCCAGTCCATCGCAGGTTTCAGTACATTTACACAACATTTTCTAAAAAAGTGTTCCACTTGTTGTCAATTGTTGTCACATTATAGCTAAACGCCATGTCAGCAGAATCAGGTCCAGACATTGTGCAGAGTTTTATTGCTGTAGAGACTGGGACCATACATCCCAAATATTATACTATATATAATATAATATTATATTATTATTATTATATACACCTTCCACAAATATTATATTATATATAATATAATATTATAATAGTATTACATCTAAATACCTTCAGGACTCTATTGTGTGTCTGAAATCACCTTATGTCGCTGTAATGCTGCTGTACAAGGAACCATTACTTTTCAGTTAACAGCAGGACGGGCTGTGGAGTTATACAATACGCTGTGAGTGACACAGTTGCAGATACAGGACGGGAGGAGCAAAGAGCAAAGCTGTGGCTGTAGTCTTCATTTGGTCCATCTGAAATTAGTCATTGACCATTTAAGTATCAAAGTATTTGCAACTTGTCATTACATTAACTGTGAACATATGGTCATCATGTTGACAGAATACTTGACGATAGTGACTGTAGTTTAGTTGTATATAAACGTAATCTTTGAAAATTGGGTTGGTTAAAACTGTGACACTAAAAAAGTTGTATGTGTCTCAAATAAGCAAAGATACTATCATAATCTATCTAATACTATCATACTTTCATGATCCCCAACAGGGAAATTCACTTGTTACAGCACAATATATAGCAGGTAAAAAACACAAGAAATTCAAATTTTAATTACTGAATTAATCTTGACATGGTGTACACATCTTATTGTAAAGTCTATTGCAGTAGGCAGAAAAGACCTTCTGAAGGGTTCCGTCTTGCTTTTTGAGTAAATCAGTCTGTGGCTGAATGAGCTTCCCATCAGCTACAGTTCAACATAAAGTGATGAGATAGATTGTGAATGATAACACCTTCCACTCCAATGTGTGTCTGATATGTCATATGAAAATTAAATTTTTTCACCTGAAATACTGTCATCACAAGAACTACATTTACAGTATATGAAAATGTGCATTAGTATATATATCAAAATAGTCAGAATCCACTAAATCTGTAAATAAACCCTAAATCATTATTTACATTTTTTAAAAACTGTTGCTGCACATCAACTTTCATACTTCTTGTAAATTGGCAAATAATCTCTAAAACTGCAGTTGAAATTATCATAAACAAATTACAGTTCTAAAGCATTTACCCCTTTTTTAGAATTTGCTAAAGCAGCTGAGCTGGATAGTCGAGTCTGATTGATCTTTACACTCTAGTTATGTAAAAATGAATTGAAGACTCAGCCTGAAGCGCTTTGAACCGGTCTGTCTGCTGATTAAATGTGTTAAATTTCCCCATGTCATACAGTCAATCTGGTCTCTCTTTAAGTGGCACTTACACATGAAGAAACTGGTTTATTTGGCTGTCAACATATCAACAGTGTTTTCCATCGGGGTTGTGACAGCTCTCTTTGCTGTAGAAGTACAGTATTTAATATTGTGGGCATAAGGGTTTACAACTCAAAACATTCCTCAGTTTCTGTTTTACATCATAAAGTAAGGTAAATATGGTTAAACAAAAAAGAGGAGCTATCAAGAGTGTGAAAACAATGTGTCACTGGTGGATCTATTTATCTAAGATTTATGTCTGTGATTTTATGTGTGTATATACACTTACTGGCCTCTTCATTAGGTGCACCTGTACAATCTAATGCAGTTCGATACAGCAACTCTGCTATGCAATGCGTGTATTTTTAATCAGGTAGATTCATGTGAGGTTAGCAATCACTTTTAAAGGCAACCTGGCCAAAACCCACTATAAGGCACAAACAATACTAAAACCAGTCAACAGTATGCTTAGGTTTAAAGCTAAAAACATAATATATTTCATGAGCTTTAAATTTTGGGAGGAGGCTAAGTAGTTATTTATAATTTCAGACTTTCTCTGTTTGTTGATGATGCTGATATAAACATCTTATGGACAGAGTTGTCATCTATCATTTTATTGCCCACCCACCAGCTTTAGGACTGGTTGGAATTGGGGCACTACAAAAATGTTTGCAACCCTAAAATATAGATTTGGATCTGTTCAGCAGGATTTTCACTGGCTAATTAACAAAACTGTACACAGTGAAATATTTTTTTATCATTTAGATACAACACCTATTCTTTAACTTCTGTGAGGCGTTTGAAGTATTTAGTGTTGTAAGACATGACTCGTCCAACCAGTTTGGAAGCCTCTGTGACTTGTTGCCAGGAGGCGCATACCCTGGATACTGTTACATAGGTGAAAGTGCTGACACTTTCTGTCTTGTTAACACCACCAGACCTGCTGGACCTGACCCACTCAGTTAAGATTTGTTTTCTCTCTAGGCCCTGGGGCAGAGCTGCAACAGTATGTTTGGCATCTTAACCCAACTGGCGACCACCTCCCCTCAACCCCACCCGGCCTTACTTCAGCGACATAAAAGGAGCCAAGGTCCCAGTAGCTCTTCACTCTCCTCTCAGAGCAGCCGATCAGCCGACGATCAGTCAACCAGCAGCCATGTCTTCCTTTTCCAGTTACAGCAGCTCTTTCAGCTCCTCTTCCCGCCGTGCAGGCAGCATGACTGCTGGCAGCGTGTACGGAGGAGCTGGGGGATCTGGAGTTCGTGTCTCCAAGGCCTCCTTCTCTTCCTCTGCTGGCAGTGGTTTCAACCTGAGTGATGGCTTTGACGTCTCTACCAACGAGAAGGCCACCATGCAGAACCTCAACGACCGCCTGGCTTCCTACCTGGAGAAGGTGCGCTCCCTGGAGAAGGCTAACGCTGAGCTGGAGCTGAAGATCAGGCAGTACCTGGAGAGCAAGACCAAGCCTGCAGGTCATGACTTCACTGCTTATAACATCCGCATCAAGGAGCTTCAGGACAAGGTGAGAACAGAAAGACAAACAGCCTATTAAAACCTAGTGAGTGTAGACATTAAGTGCATTTCTCATCCCTAATGTAGCCCTTTGCAGACAGAGAGTTAAAGAGAGGTGATATTATTCCTTAGCATTATTCCTTAGAAGAGAAAATCAGAAAACACACAAAATAAGAATTATCAGCTTAGTAAATATATGCTTTGAATGTTTTCAATCAATAGTGGTCTAGGTGCAAAACACATTTGTCTTCTTTCTTCTGTTCAGCTCATTGCTGCTACTCTAGGAAACGCCAACATTGTCCTTGCTATTGACAACGCCAAACTGGCTGCTGATGACTTCAAACTCAAGTGAGTCCAAAATTGCCTTTAATGACATTGTCTGTCTTTGTGAAAATAATTTCAATATCTGGGTCCAACACTAACAAATGATTTTTCCAGATATGAGAATGAGCTGGCCTTGCACCAGTCTGTGGAGGCTGACATTGCAGGGCTGAAGAGAGTCCTGGACGAGCTGACTCTGAGCAGGTCAGACCTGGAGATGCAGGTGGAGAGTCTGAAGGATGAGTTGATCTATTTGAAGAAGAACCACGAGGAGGTGAGACCAGTGAAACCAGAATGAAACACATAACACTGAAACAGATATGGGGGTCTCACCATTGTTTTTCTGTAGGACCTGCTGGTTATGCGAGCTCAGGTTGGAGGTCAGGTGAACGTGGAGGTGGATGCAGCTCCTCAGGAGGATCTGGCCACAGTCATGGCTGGAATCAGAGAACACTACGAGAATGTTGCTACCAAGAACCGCAAAGAATTGGAGACCTGGTTCCAGGCCAAGGTGAGACAACAAATATCTGTTTCCTGACAACTGTCCAGGCCACAGTCTTCTACATTTAGGATAAAGTTTTATATTTTTTATATTAAATATTATTTTAGTTGTGTAACAGTGTGGCTTTAGGTTTTTATTTTACACATTTTGTTTTTTATGTTTTGAAATGTTTTGATTTTATTTATTTATTTATTTATTCTAAAGATGCAAAAGATAATCCCTCTTAGAACTTAATACACAAGTTAAAGTAGTGAATGTTTGG
>OMLM01020847.1:8568-35038 GCA_900302695.1 Helostoma temminkii | reverse complement strand
GATAGCGGTCCTGCTGCTGGATTGTTGTCCTCCTGCTGGGAGACACAGCAAACCCTCTTGCCACAGTGCACAATGATGTGCCATCCTGGATAAGCTGCACTACCTGAGCAACTTCTGTGGGTTGCAGACACCACCTCATGCTACCTCTAGTGGTGAGGACAGTGGCAAAATGCAAAAGTGACCAAAAATCAGCCAGAAAGGATGAGGACAGGTAAATGGTCTGTGGCCACCACCTGCAGAACCATTCCTTTATAGAGGTCATCTTGCTAATTGCCAATAATTTCCACCTGTTCCATTTGCACAACAGCAGGTGAAATTGATTCACAATCAGTGTTGCTTCCTAACTGGGCACGTTGATATTTCAGAAGTGTGATGGACTTGGACTTACATTGGAATGATAATGTGTTCCTTTATTTTTTTAAGCAGTATATAATAAACCTCCCAGGTCATTAAAGTAGGTTAAAGCCCCCATGGTGAAGAAGTCTTTGCAGTGTGTGGTAGCAAAGTCAGATAACTGTTTTAAATGTCAATTTAACACTTCCCTTTCTCTGACTGTATCAGTGCTCAGATTTTTTGTTGTTGTTGTTGTTCTTATTTCTTTTAATAAAATTAAAAAGCACTGTATAAATATAAAAGTACTTACAGTACTAGTTGACTTTTTAACATAAAGTAAGTACATTGAGCTAATAATAAGTACCAGTTTGCCAAAATTTACACACAATGTTTCACCTCAAATTCTAGCTGCACTGGAGCATTCAAACATGTAACCACATCCTCAGCAGATGCAGATGGCACTGAAATTTTAAGGGGATAAATGATGTTTTGCACTTTTTGACTGTGTTAGCTTTGGACCTTTAGAATTTTATTCGTATTTATACATATCAAACAAACATAGTTTTAGATACTCCCTGTGACCTAAATAAATGGCATAAGGAGCAATGAATCAGATTGAAAATACACTTCAAAAAATGAATGATACTATAGTTTGTGAATGTGTTCTTTCATAAAATGAGACAAATTAATATTTACTTAGACACGGCCAAAAAGAGAGCTGATTGAATTCAGTGAATAGGACTAAGAGAGATGAAGAAAATGAAGAGCTGTTAGTCTTCACAGGTGCCCTCTCCATTAGTGATTCAATACTAGTGCAATGTCAGGTTAGGGCTTTCAAATGAAAGCCACCAGTCTCCCAAAAGATAGCTTCAAAAGAAAGAGCGAATGAAAAGAGAACGATTTCTTAAACACTTAAATAAATCATTACAGTGAAGATGCAGCTCAAAATGAAGCTGATAAATAAGAAAAGAAATTATTTCCCATATTTTGGCCTAACTGGGGGCAAGACTGCACTACCATGAGGTAAAGAATAATTGATTTCCAGGGCACAGGCTGATGAAAATGCAATCATTACATGTATACGCCAAACCTGGATGTGAGAGAGTATATTTGTAGCTGCTCTGGCAGTTGAATGCTGCTACATGAGTTACTTAGTTAGAACCAACGCTCAAAGCTCTTAACAAGGAGCTGTATGGATTTTCCAGTTAACTAAAGTAAAATGATACATAATATTTAAAACTTTAAATATCACCTTTTTTTTTCCTCTCAGTGGCCTCAACCAGTTTCCCAACTAGTTTCTTTTAAGGCATGCTCTGCTTCGTAAAAAAAATCTGTTCATCTGTTAATTACTCATTGATGACTAAGAAATAATATTTCATTGAAATGTCAATAAAATATCAATGAATGATTATTCCAACTTTCCAACCGTAAATGCATGCAGTGGTGATGTAGCGTAGTAATATAGTAACATAGTAATAGAGTACATCATAATTTTCAGACTGCAATGGAGCATTTAATCTTAAACACACAATAACTAATTCATACATTTATTCATCTATTGTCTGTACCTGTTTATCCTTTGCAGGTAAAAGGTTGAAGCTTATCCCAGGTGACATGGGGTAGCTGGAAAAAGCTATCTATATTGGCGTGACTTGGATAGTGTTGCTTGCCCACTGCAAGAATGTGGATTTCATGCTTGATGGAGCAGCACCTGAAGGACACTGGGATTACCAGAGCTGTCCTTTAGCTGACTTCAAGCTACTTTTAAAAGATACAGTACATGTAAACAGCTGTCATGGCCAGAATTCAAAAAATATTCTGGTCCCTGCACAGCCTTGTCCTTCTTTTGAGTTCTAGGTCATACAGTCTGTGTAGCTGTAGCCAATAGTTTATGTACCCATACTCTCTCTCTTCTTGCTGCATTATACAGTATATCTATATTTTTCATAATGCTTGAATTGTGTGAGTGATATAACCTTTGTAAAAAAGCTTTTCGAGACATATAATTGTGGAAGACGTGGTTAAGCATCCCCAGTTTCTGTATACATGAGTCATGGTCTTGAAGCTTTGTTTGTGTCTGTGTATGTATTTGCTAAATTTTTGTTCCGGGTGCTGTGTAGTATATTGAGAGCTACTGAAAGGTCAACTCAAATTCCTTGTTTGTGTCAACATGTGAGTCAAAATTTCAAATGTTCTTTTTATACGTACTAGTTATATTTTACATTTATTTAATGCTATCCAAAGGATCCTGTTTATCATAATTATACCTTGGAGAGGCTCCAGAGAAGAGAGTATTCTCTGTTTGAGCAATATTTATAGCCAAAATAGAGCAACTGTGTTTCAAATGTGTTTGGAGGCTGTAAAGTGCATCCTTCTGTCAGTGACAATGATTTTTGTTTTATGTCAAATAGTACATGTTTTTTACAGGTAAAAAAGGAGTCCGGTTTATTTAGAGGATTTTTCCTCTTAAGTGCTTTATCTTGATAATGGATGTTGTAAAAAGATGTCTGTGTGTGAATGTTTGGCTCTCGGATGACAAATAAATAAGAGCAAGGATCAAGCCAAGAGAGGGAAAGAGACAAGACTCTGGATAACTCAGAAATGTTGAATACTTTCAGGCATGCATGAATTTCTGAGGATGAGACTGAAGTAAATATGTGGATACGGTATGTCAGACTTCTGTCTCTTTGTGTCACACAAAGTACCAGCAGAAAATGGACTGTTCTTAAAGTGAGCAAAACAACTCTGAATTTTAACAAGACACATTGCCAGGGTTGCTGATGTGAAAGAAATTATACTCCTCCAAAATTTTGGTGTCATTTCAATCCATAGTCAATTACTCAGGCTGAGCTGCCTGCCATTCGTCCCTGCCAATCATTCTGTGTGAGTGTTTTAGATATGACAGCATACTGAGAGCTACAGCACAGCAGCAATGCAGCAAGACAAGCAGATCAGGTCCTGTAGTGTTAGAGAACATTTTGCAAACATTATTTCCTGTTAGCACATGTAATTATCGCTATCAGTTTTATTCAATTTGCTATGTTTGTGTTATTTTTTTGCATGTGCCTCCACCTTCAGTCTCCTCTAGAAATATGAATCATGGAATAATTTTATGCATTTTAAGAGCACTTTACTTACACTAGTAAGCCCAAGCAATTTGTCACATAGTGGTCAATCTATCATGTGAATCTTCAGCTAAGCGATTCTCCTGCATGTTATCATTCTGGCCATTCTGCCAGAGATGTTTTTTAGCAGAAAGTGGGGAATGAGATTAATTCAATTTATGCTTTTAAATACACACATAAAATTCAGCATTCACCTGTTTACCTTTCGTAGAAATGAGTACCGTGTTGACAGAGCTAGCTTTCAAAATAGAAAATTGCACCACACAGATGCAATTTAGTGGAAAAATGTGTGCTTTTTATCAGTAATGAAAAGTGTAAGAGTAAGTGTAAGAACTAAAATTTTATAACTAGGGTTAAAATTGAAGCAAAAATAAAGCAATCACCCCTCAAAAAATGTCAAAAGAAAGCAACATGTCTGATGAATGTTAGGTTTTAAAAGTGATGCACTATCCTTGAGTTACTGGCAGCATTTTGGTAAGTACTTGTGTCAAACATACATCCTTGATTATTGTTCATATGGTATTTTCTACGGCAATCTCCCAGCCCTGACTGTTAGTGACAGTGAAAGTCATAGTTTCAAGCACAACTTAAATGTGTACACTTGTGTTTGTATATTTTCCTACAAACAATACTTTAGTTTTAAACTACTGTATCCTAATAATAGTAATAGCATTGAACATGTATCTGTCTTCCTGACTGTTGCAAAGGTCATAATTAGTTATATTCAGTAATAAGGGAAAATGAAGTAGCACATATATTTACTTGTGCATGACATTGGCTACAAGGAAATATTGGAAACCCGAACACTGTGAAGATTTGAGAAAGAATAATATTCTTCATTGTTCACATTCCCGTTGCTAATTGCTACTACGTTTAAAGGTGAATGATAAAGCAGTGATTTCTCTTTCTAGCAAACTGTTCACACATTAGCTGAGTTATGAAAAAAAGATCAGGGTATTTATCTCATGATCATGAGCTCATGAAGAAAAACACAGGAAATTATAGCCTTATAGTGTCTCTGTGAGTATAATTACAGCACATTTCCACTTCAGGTGACAATATTAAAATACAGCACTTTAAAATGAGCATTGCAGCTCAGGATTACTTAGTTTCTGGAAGTGAGACTGCATCGCCATCTCCTGGAGAAAAGATTAGGCATGATGATGCTAATGAGAAATTCAGTACAGTAAAACCAAAAGTGGGGGTCCTGAACGCAGTTTTTATAATTGAAGCATGAAGTTCAAACTATACTAATTTTGGTAGATTTTCCACTAACACTGTTTGATGACTTTAGGTTTTAGTCCACTGCTCTTGAACAAATATAAAAAATTCCAATGTTTTCATTGAAAAGGCAATGTTCATAATAGTTGCTTAATGATAGTTTTATGTTGATAATAATGTGAGAGTTGCTAATGATTATTAATAATTGTATTTCTGTTTACCAATCTCATAACAGAAACCATAGCACTTGCAGTGAGTGAAAGAAAAGTAACTCACAAGTAAGACTTTACATTTAAAATTGCACAATTTAACATGCATTCCTGGCAACAGCAAACTGGTTGTCAGCATATTTGAATAAACAGACCCTCTCATAACTACCAACACTTCGACTGGAGTGAGGGACTTTGACTTTGACTTGACTTAACTGCTCTGATAACACACCACCCCAGTCTCCTCCCAGAATATAAATCAAATCTTTGTGAATTTGTGACACTAGTATGCCCATATACTTTGTCACTGTCAATATGTCACGTGAATGGCCAGCTAAACCTCCCATACAATAAAATCTGAATCACTTTAATTACCAAATGTACACAGGAATGTAACTTGGTAATACAGCACAATGAGAAATAGAAATAGAAAGAGCAAAGAAATGGGAATAAATATGACTTAAGTGTAAATAAAAATAACGTGATGTATCGTTGCTGAAAAGGCACCATTGTACCTAAAGACCTTCTACAGTAATCCACCCTTTAAGTTATTAAGAAAATGCACAATAGGTCTAAATATCAGGTGATGCCACAAATCAAAGCTACTGTTTTTTCTTTGTTTTCATTAAGCAATTAAGCAATTATTAGTATTCTTACCCTATTAGTCTTAGTCTAGTGGGTGTGGTGGTCCTGGTGTCTGACAGAGATCACAATTATGTAAATACATTTTTATAATGTGTAAATTACATTAATTGATTTACAATTTCACTAAAATTATAATGGTTTAGAGGTTTTGCTAATTTGCATGAACATAACCAATCCCAAATCCATACATTGTTGTACCGTGTTTACACTAAACACCTCGGTCACCGGCAGCGAGTCACACGTTTTTTTGTTTTTTTAGTTAATTTGTTTGTTTGTTTTGGGGATTTTTATGTTTACAAAGATTAGCATACACCAAGCTCAAACTAATTCTAATGTACGTTGTAAAGCTTACAGATGTTCCACAGTTTTACAGCTTTTTTATTAGTGCATCGGCTACACATTCAATATACTGTTTAATATTTACATTTAGTTCAAAGAAACTTTTTAAAGTTTGTTTACAACTTTTGATTTATGGATGTCAAATTTGGTCAAAATCAAAGTCAGGTTAATCAAATAGTATTTAGAGCAAGCACTCGGTTCAAATGTAGTAAATCCAAGCAAAACTTTTTTCAATTGCAGCGTGAACTGCTGATGTATGTTATCAGCAATGAGTCGGAGTCACACGTACTTCAGCGTACATCTTGCGTACAGACGTAGCCTGACGCACGCAGTATAAAGCCCTATTGTCTGACGTCAGCGGCCTCTTCCCTGCCTGTTCCCTTGCGAGGTGGGCAGTGTAAAATTGTCTCTCTTTTTTCCACCAAGCGAATCCAAAACCATCCGCAAAAATGGTGAGTTTATTTTCTCTATCTTTATTATAAAACAATTGTCAGGCACACGAGGTGCCCTTAATGGTAATATGTATAGTGACGTGGAATTTCTATGGATACTATTTCCATGTTAAATTCTGTGGATTTAGCTTTGATCAAAATGGCAGCCATTTTGTCACCTGCACTGTTAGCTCAAAAGGGCCTCGGAGATAAATTAAGTTCAGAACGGTTTTTACTCAGATAAAGTTCTTAACTGTTTTACTTGGTGTTTCCTTAAGTGACATTCTTTATTGCATTTTGGGGTATTATATTGGCATAAGTTAAAATGGCTATCATTGTGCTATACGACTGAGTTTGCTGTGTCGGGCAGCGGACTGTGGCAGCTTGGCTTGCGTGAGCTGCCGCGGTATATTTACCCTAAAATGATGACTAGCGGAATTGGGACTAGAATGCAGTTTAACCAAATTTATGGTGGAACAACCACGGCGACCCATATAAATACTTGTTTATGAAGCTGTACAAGGCTGGAGGCAGAGGCTTCCCGGCTCTGCCGGCAAGTTTCCACCCAGTGTTAGCATTTAGCATAGTGTCAAAGTCTGTACACGTGGCCTGTTCATGCCGACATATTATGCCGGGTGTTGCCGAGTTGGATCGTTTTACCAACGTTTATAAGAAGACATGTCATGGTTAAGAAGTAATTATTCAATCGATATTTTGCCAACTAATGGACATCTACTTTGCGTATGTAAAGATAACATTACTGTCGTGATTAATGCCAGGGTGAACGATTTGTCACTCTGCGTCAGCAAAAGCATTGTATATCTTTATGGTGTGGGTGCAGTTACTGTACAGTGACGTAATTAAAAGGCAGCTGTCCCTTTCTCCATGGTGGTGGCAATACCTGCCAGTAATAATAGCTGACAGTAGGTAGTTGGGTGAATAGGTATGCCAACACAGCATTAAAGTAATGTGATTTTGTTGTATCTACAGTTTGTACCAAAAAAAAACAAAACTTGTCATGGTAGTTTTGCCAAATTACATTTTCTCATAGGCCCTACTAGATGTCCTTGCTAGCAAACTCATTTTATCAGAATATGTACCATAAAGAGATAAGGCCCCCATCAATGAGTAAGCATGATGGTGCATCTAATAAATCAGATTCCTGTGCCAGATTATCTGAAAACAACAATGTTGTGTATGGGTGTAGCCATTTGTTGCTTATTTCACTTTGTTTCTTCAGGTGAACTTCACAGTAGACCAGATCCGTGTCATCATGGACAAGAAGGCCAACATCCGCAACATGTCTGTGATTGCGCACGTCGACCACGGCAAGTCAACTCTGACGGACTCGTTGGTGTCGAAGGCTGGCATCATTGCCTCAGCACGTGCTGGAGAGACCCGTTTCACAGACACACGCAAAGATGAACAGGAGCGTTGCATTACCATCAAGTCTACGTAAGTACTCTTTCGAGCAAGCATTTTTACACTGCTTCGTACCCCTCACTTTAGATGTAGGTCTGTTTCTGATTGCTCATGTTTGTTAGAAAGTGACGCTGAATAAGGTTTGTATAAAAATAAGTTTCTCAAGCAGCATCTCATTTGCCAACAGCAGCTTCATTAAAGAATCTTGGTGGTATAAATGCCCCGTTTGAGCCTTTCTTTCACATGTCGCCCATCTAATATGCAGTCGACTGCCATTTTTTATGTCGTCATTCTGGCCATGTCTTGCACAACACAATGTTGATTGCAGTCATCCTCTTGTTTCAGCACTTTCAGTCAAGACTTTTTGATTTGCAATCAAAGATGTACATAGACCTGCATTAGTAGTTCTCTGGGTGTATCAAATGTAAATATGAGGATGTGTAGAGAGGTCTTTAGATGGCTGAACACCAACAAGAAGGGAATTTGTTGAGCCATTAAAACATTGCTCTTGTATAACGGCTAATGACATCACAATATTGTGGTGCATAAACTAATGCGTTTACAAAGGATTTGAAGACAACAAAATATAGTATAATTGAAAATGAAGTTTGAGTGGCATGAAGTATTAATTTTCCCATCTCACTTGTTTTAACTTTCAGCGCCATTTCCATGTACTACGAGCTGAGTGAAAATGACTTGGCCTTCATCAAGCAGAGCAAGGATGGCTCTGGTTTCTTGATCAACCTTATTGACTCACCTGGGCACGTCGATTTCTCCTCTGAAGTAACTGCTGCTCTCCGTGTGACTGATGGAGCCCTGGTTGTAGTAGATTGCGTGTCTGGTAAGAATAAGTCTAAATAATCCTTAAGTGATGCAAACACGCCAACTTGTGTGCATTTTCCTTTTTTTTTTTTCTTTTAATTCGAGCAAAAGGCCAACACAGGTTGACACTAGTGCAGTCACGTACAGTGAAAGGTTGCAGCTTCCTGAGTGCACTGGATTGGTTTCCAGTGTTCCGTTTGCATGAAATCATCTAACGTCAACTTCAGTATGAAGGGCACACTTTTACTCATCGTGTACAATATGCCCTCTTTATCGAAAATGGAATAAAGGAAGGATGGGGTACATTGTCACAAATTCAGTTATATATTTTCAGCAGTAATAAGCATCTCCCAGCTCTGTCAGTCCTAGTATGTTTATTTACTTATATATTAAACTGTTATTGATTGATATTCAATGAGTCCATTCATTCTTTAGAATAAACTGTAGCCCCAATAAAATCTTCTGTTTCCCAATAAAGCTGAGAAGTGAGAGATTTCTGAGAATTTCTTTAAATTGCCTTCAAAGGCAGAAACGTGTCAGAGAAAATAACTGACTCATTCCTAATCAACTGCTTTACTCTTAGCTTGTTGCTAATTAAAATTAGATTACAGAATGTGCTCAACTTGGTCTCTCTGTGTACACCTGTGTCTGTGTAGGTGTCTGTGTGCAAACTGAGACCGTGCTCCGTCAAGCCATTGGTGAGCGCATCAAGCCAGTCCTGATGATGAACAAGATGGATCGTGCCTTGTTGGAGTTGCAACTTGAACCAGAAGATCTGTACCAGACTTTTCAGCGTATTGTTGAGACAGTCAATGTCATCATCTCCACTTACGGAGAAGACGAGAATGGACCTATGGGCAACATCATGGTGAGTAACCGATTATTTTATACTAATGGAACACTTATAGAAACTTTCTGTTCAGCACAAATAATTTAAATGAAAACATTTCAATGCCCTTACATGGTGTTGTCAACTTTCCTAGGTTGATCCAGTCATTGGTACAGTTGGCTTTGGCTCTGGACTCCATGGCTGGGCTTTCACCCTGAAGCAGTTTGCTGAGATGTATGCAGCCAAGTTTGCTGCCAAAGGCAACACCCAGATGACACCAGTTGAGCGCTGCAAGAAGGTGGAAGACATGATGAAGAAACTGTGGGGTGATAGGTGAGTTCCAAAAACACCTCAAATAGCAAATGAACATGCATTATTGCAAAAAGTAACTCGCACACACTTGAGGGCTTGGAGTACACACTGGTCTCGGTGTTTGACAACACAGCTTTGAATTTTTAAATCATTACAGCTTGTGTGTTTTCTAGGTACTATGATGTTGATAGCGGGAAGTTTGTTAAGACTGCAAATGGACCTGATGGCAAAAAGTTCTCCCGCACCTTTGTGGCTCTTGTCCTTGACCCAATCTTCAAGGTAAGATTTGACAACATTTTATATAGACATTTATCAATGGTGCTAGTGACACATAGAGAATCACATCTTATTGTAATACAGTATTAATAGTCTGATTAGAATAGCTTATTTGCTCTCCATGCCTGCAAGTGATGACTCAAACATTCTTCACTTTGACCTGACAAATCAGTGATGATAACCTTAAGTCTGAGCAGAGCACAGAAAAAGTGCCTTAGAACAACAGACTTAGTCTGGTTGTGATAAATGCATTGTTTTACTTTCTTTTAGGTGTTTGATGCCATCATGAATTTCAAGAAGGAGGAAACTGCCAAACTGATCCAGAAGCTGGATATCAAGTTGGATACTGAGGACAAGGACAAGGAGGGTAAGCCTCTCCTGAAGGCTGTCATGCGTCGCTGGTTGCCTGCTGGAGAAGCCCTTCTGCAAATGATCACCATCCACCTGCCTTCTCCTGTCACTGCCCAGAAGTACCGCTGCGAGCTGCTCTATGAAGGACCTGGAGATGATGAGGCTGCCATGGGTAAGAAGTAGATTTGTTTTAATTTTGGTTATGCACAGCATTTACAGATCAAATGTACATAATTTCAGTAATTTCTGGGATTTGTGCTGATGGATTATTTTGTTTCTGCTAGGTATTAAGAACTGTGACCCCAAGGCTCCCTTGATGATGTACATCTCAAAGATGGTGCCCACCAGTGACAAGGGTCGCTTCTATGCATTTGGCCGTGTGTTCTCTGGAAGTGTCTCCACTGGCCTGAAAGTTCGCATCATGGGACCAAACTTTGTCCCTGGAAAGAAGGACGATCTTTACTTGAAACCAATTCAGAGGTTGGTTTGAACATCTGACCTGTGGATGAGTCATTTGATGTATTGCATCACTTGTGAGAAGTCAGTTCCTGTCTCATCTGAATTGATTTTCTTTGCCATTTATTTTGCAGGACCATTTTGATGATGGGCCGCTATGTTGAGCCCATTGAAGATGTGCCATGTGGTAACATTGTGGGTCTGGTTGGAGTGGATCAGTTCCTTGTCAAAACCGGAACAATCACCACCTTCGAGCAGGCACACAACATGAGAGTGATGAAGTTCAGTGTCAGCCCTGTGGTGAGAGTTGCTGTGGAGGCCAAAAACCCTGCTGATCTGCCTAAGCTGGTAGAGGGTTTGAAGCGTCTGGCAAAGTCTGATCCCATGGTGCAGTGCATCATTGAGGAGTCTGGAGAGCACATCATTGCTGGAGCTGGAGAGCTGCATCTGGAGATCTGCCTTAAGGATCTGGAGGAGGATCATGCTTGCATTCCAATCAAGGTGATTTACAGGCTAAATTCAGAGTGAACTTCAAATTACAGATCAAACGTCAAATAGAAAATTATATGAAAGACACTTCTCTAACCAGAAATGTTTTTGCATTTACTTATTTGTCTTTAGAAATCTGAACCAGTGGTGTCCTACAGAGAGACGGTCAGCGCAGAATCAAACATCATGTGTCTGTCAAAGTCACCCAACAAGCACAACCGTCTGTTCATGAAGGCCCGTCCCTGTGAAGATGGCCTGGCAGAAGACATTGAGAAGGGTGACGTGTCAGCTCGTCAGGAGCTCAAGGCTCGTGCCCGTTACCTTGCTGACAAGTATGAGTGGGATGTCAGTGAAGCAAGGAAAATCTGGTGCTTTGGACCTGATGGAAATGGCCCCAACCTGTTGGTGGATGTTACCAAGGGAGTACAGTACCTTAATGAGATCAAGGACAGCGTTGTGGCAGGCTTCCAGTGGGCTGTCAAGGAGGTAAGGTTGCCACAGTGTGCAAAAATTCTGATTTCACTCGACTAAAACAATCTAGTATTTATTGCTTTGTTTTTCACAAAAATAAGTTATTTGAATTTTCTACCCAGATTTCAAAAGATATACATTTTGTTATTTCTACATTTGCTTATCGTGTCTTTAGGGTGTCCTGTGTGAAGAGAACATGCGTGCTATTCGCTTCGACATACATGATGTGACTCTGCATACCGATGCCATTCATCGTGGTGGTGGTCAGATTATTCCCACAGCCCGCAGAGCCCTGTATGCATGTGAGCTCACAGCTGAGCCCAGAATGATGGAGCCTGTCTACCTGGTCGAGATCCAGGTAAGTGCCTTGTTTGGATTTAATGACCTCATCCTTTATCTAAAAAAACCTTGTCCTGTGGTTAATCCTTCTTCCCTTTGAAACTTGATGAGTAAGTATGTGACCCCTGGGGGTTTGGCACTGTAGTTAAAGTCCAGGGGAATCCATAAAGTGTTAAGTTGTTTTAGATATGTGTTTAAAGTTGTCTCACCAGAGGTAAAAATGGCAATTTTGAAGGAATAAATAAAATTGGCAAGTGTAAAAATTTTGTTTCAAATTTGAGAAAATGAGCAGTACACTCTGAAATGTTGGGTGTATCTGGCAGCAAAGCAGGTATCTAACATGGTGCCTATAGTCTAAAGCATCTGCAGCATTTGTCCTGTCTTATTGTTTAATGTCTGAGCTCTCTGCCACCTGTCAATTTACTCAAGCAATTGCCTTTTCTGACATTTATCTAAACAGTTAGGGCTCATGGGAAATGGTGTCTTTTAAGGGCCACGGTAAAACTAAATTGTATAAGCTATTGGATTGGTACTTGTAACTGAGCAAGTTACGTGACATGTTAAAAACTGGGGTTTTAGTTATTAGCAGTGTTGAAATCTCATTGAATTTTGAATGGCATTGTGAAGAAGCTCTGGTTTAACTTCATAGCTGTGACGTGTCAAGCTCCCTTTCTGTTCTGCTGGGAAAAAAACCTGACCACAGAAATGGTGGAAAATGGTTTGAGATGAGGATTGGTGATTTTTACTTCATTTAGTCTTAAAGTTTAATATTTGTACTTATAACTTTGGAAACATGCAAATGTATAAGGTCTTGTAGACTTGTCTGTTGCACAAATCTGAGTGTTGTCTGTACAATTAAATATCTCCCGTCTCTGTAGTGCCCTGAAGTTGCAATGGGTGGAATCTACGGTGTGTTGACAAGGAGGCGTGGTCATGTGTTCGAGGAGGCCAGTGTCATGGGAACACCTATGAGAGTCATCAAGGCCTACCTGCCTGTCATGGAGTCATTTGGTAAGTCCTCCCTAGAGCAGCAGAAGCATTTGTTCACAAACAAAATAGATTTTGATGTAGTTAGTCCTGTTAATTTGACCACATTTTGAACTGTTGAGCACTTATGTTTTTGTCATGAGTTGACATTTAGATGGTTACATTTATCCTAAAGTACATTTATACAGTTCTCAGTGTAGGTAAGAGTTATGGTTTACTTTTATCAACCTATACTGTATATACAGACTGCAGTTGTATTTAGTTTCACTGTTGTGCAGCCGACTGTGCAATATTTATTCTTAGTGATTGAGCCAGTCAGTATAATGTCATTGCCTTCTTTTGTGTTACAATCTGTAACAGTTTGTAACAAGGTGTAACTGACACAGTTGAGAATGTTTTGACTTAACAAGATTTTGGTGAGTAGATCCTGATGGCAGAATTGACCCCCCACAAGCATACACTGTATAATTCTGTATACGTGTATAATATAAACACATATAAGTGGTTGCCTGGCATAAATTTCATATTTGAAGTGTTAAATGCAAGCTAAAAACTTCCATCCTTTGGCATGTCAGTTGCACAAGTTGACTGTGATATTTATTAAAAATAAACATAAGAGCAGTGAGTAATTCAAAGGCAGTTCACAGTAGCTAAGAGGTGTCAAGTGTACTTTTCCTTGAGTGTATTTAAAATTATTGTGGAAAACTTTCATAAAGGATTGCAGGAAGTCTATTTAGTAAAGGGTGTAATTGTGGCAAACAGCTTATCTCTAGCACCAGTTGTGCAGCTCCTGTACAGTTTATACTAAGTATAAATGTGTTTATACTACATGTATTTTGATAATGAAAGTCTCTTATCTTCACATCTAAAATTGTATCTGCCTCAGTACTATTTCATTTGCCTGTTGTACCTGTAATTTAATCCAAGCTTGCTAGGAACATCCTAAAACATTCGTATATTTCCAGGTTTCACCGCTGACCTTCGTTCCAACACTGGTGGCCAGGCCTTCCCACAGTGTGTGTTCGACCACTGGCAGATCCTTTCTGGAAATCCCCTGGACCCAACAACTAAGCCTGGTATTGTTGTTATGGAGACACGCAAACGCAAGGGTCTCAAGGAAGGTGTCCCAGCCTTGGACAACTACCTGGACAAATTGTAAAAGCCTGGACCCCACTGTTGCCTCATTCCTTATTTCCCAACAAATGCAAGTCTTTATCACGGGACCGGACTGTACAGAGCACGCACTGTTTGCCAAAAGGATCGACAATAATGAATAAAGTACAAAAATTGTAAACGATAAATAAAGGAAAATAAAAACTGAAGTGATCTGTTTTTTGTTTTATTTATTTAAATGGCTTGGTAAAATTTCAGTTGTTTTCATGCTCAATAAATTTACAGTACAGAATGTGGCTTCTTATATTACATATTTAGTCATGTTTTAAAGGTAGAATTTAAAATGGTTAAATGCGCTCAGGTAATCTGAGATTTTGGCTAGCACTTAATTATAGTTGTAAAAAGTAAATTTTTGTGGCTTAAGAATTTAAAGTTTTTGTCCACAATGCAAGAACGTTCAGATGTGCATTAAATGTTGAAACTGGAATAACTTTTTTTTTTTTTTTTTTTTTTTTTTAAATCAACCTGTTTTTATTTGGATTTATAATTATGAATTTCACTGCCATCCGTGAAATATTGCATTAAGATTTCAAAAAAGTAAATGGTAATTATAGTTCTCTGAAATGCGACAGTTTTGGCAGCAGATAAAATGCCTGTTCTTACATACTCACAAATGTACTTAAGTTCCACCACTGCTTACAACAATTTACAGATATGACATTACTTTTATATAGTGGCAATTTAAGTGACATGATTTTTGTTCAACTTATACAAAATACAAATTTATGCTGCTCTGAAAATGTCAAGTCTGTACTGGGGCTTAATGGATGACTTAAAGATGTAGGACATTCAGTAACTGGGTAGAACTAAAACAGTTATTTTAGTTACTGAATTTAAGTTTTTTTGTTGAAAACCATTTTGTGTTTTTATTTACCACTTAAATTATTTCTGGCACCACAAAATGACCACCCCTTGTTCTGTGTGCTTGTTTCAACCAATAAAAAAGCAGTTTAATAAACAGTTAAGCTAAGACCCAGACTAAAACTCTAAAGAATATTTCTCAATTCCTTTGCAAAGACTTAAGTTGCAGTTTTAGCCTGTTCTAGATTAAGCTAAACAGTTACAGTTAAACCATGCCTACAACATAACATTAGCATAAACTTAGGCTCTTCAGTGATTGCCTCCACAACGTTTGCCAGAAACTTGGGTGTCATCATTTATGACCAACTAAGCTTTTCTGTTTATCGTCTCGTCCTATGTCTCGGCCATGCAGATATGCCCACTACAAATTTAAAAAACATCAGACCCTACCTTTCAGTGTTGTATGTTGAATTTGATTACATGCAAAAGTCTAGTCCAGATTTTTTAGTCAGATTCTCCAAGGTGAAAATTATCGCTAATATTTGTCATTACCTACAGAATGTGGAACAAAAACAGCAGCCAGTTAAGGTGGGACTGATTTTATCCACCTTATGTAGTGATGGGGGTAATCCAAAAATGATACACCAGTATTTTATCAGTTTAGAAAAAAATTATAAGAGTTTAAACATCAAGTAACCAATGCTGTAAAATAATGTAATAAAACAAAAGTACATAATTATCCTGTGATTTGTAGTGGAGTAAAAATACATGAGAGCTACCAATAACTACATATAAGGTTAGGTGTCAGCATCATTCTGGTCAAAAAAAAAAAAAGACTAAAAGACAGGACCCCCAGGGAGGCTTCGATGATCTCTTTGCCTGGAACTCTCTAAGGTCACTGTATATTCCCAAATATATTTAGGCCTTTTTGTTTTGATAGTAAGGAAGCAGGAAGGAATAGTAGTAGAAGAAAAAAGGGTTTGACATGGGGAAAACCTTTCAGTACAGCATTATGGTCTATATTTGATCAATAGGTGGATGGTTTGACCCAATTTGTGTTAGCAATGTCTGCTTACTAAAGTTGCTATTTTAACCACCATTATCATCATCATTTATGTCCTCATTGTTTATTGCACCGCATTTCACTCCTACTGGTATAGACCTGTTGGTGTTTACTATCTATGTTTAGGTTTTCTTTATGTATTTTTTTTTCACACAAATCAATGGTGTTTTCTCAGGTAATGTCATTTAGGCATACATCACAGAATCCTCAGTCTCAGATTAGCTAAGCCAACTTGAAGCCACATTATAAAAGCTATTTAAATGCCCTAGTTTAACTAACACAGGCTAAGGCCTACTCCCATCTTATTTTAAACCCTGTCAGTGATACCTGCCCTCAGCCTTTCACAGCAGTGAGTTACAGCTGAACTGAACAGCCAATCTGTGCCCTTTGATTCACGCCCAACTCAAACCTGACCAACTTGCTTTGTGAGTAGGGAAGTTTCCCAGACCTTTACAACTATGAACTGATCTTTAACTTTCTTTGTGAAACGGTTTTCTACACAAAAATCTAGTTTTGCTGAAAGCTCTGTTAAGTCAAACAGCAAAGGGTTTGGTAGAATAACTAATGGGTAAGATAACAGCTCTGTTATTGTGTATGCATTGACTTCCGCAGGCTTTTAAAATGCGTGTCAGCAAAGCTGACAGACACCATCCCTGCTTCCGTCTTGCATTTCATCTGTTTGTTTGACATTTCCGGGAAAACTTTCAAAATAAAAACTTAGAAGCGCCCTGTGACTGCTGGGAAGCATGCGACACATGCATTTTGTCTTTTAATTTAGCTGTGTTCAGTTTCGTTACAATTACTTGTTATTTATTTGTTTTACAATATTAGAAAAAGGACAAAATATACGGGGGCAACGCAAAATAAAATGTTAAGTATAACATATATAGCTCATCATAGAAAATGTAATCAAACAAACAAAAATAAAGTGCTATAGTTGTTTTTAGGCTTTCTAATTTTTTTATAATTTCCATAAGCTGAGCTCAGAGTGCAAGTTGGACTGCAAGTAGTGAAAAACAATACATGTAGTCAAATACATTTCTTTTACATAAGGGATACTGGTGGCGATGAGGTGAGGTGGGAGGGAGCACTCTTCAGCCAACCAATCAGGAGTGTATGTACCGACCAATCAGATGACAGAAAGGCTTCTCTTCCTGTTTGGCCGAGGGATTCATTATCGGGTGGGTAATAATAAAGCTTATATCCTAAAAAGTAGAAATAATTACCAACAAAGTATCATTGTCCGGCATGAATTAGCATTGTTAAACCTATGAAAACATTATTTGCTGTGTTATATTTTTCTTTCTGAGGATTGAGCGGTTTGAATGGTGTTGTTCGTGCGTATTTTGTCCATTGAGTGTGAACAGTTAGCCACGCTCAACTGCTAGCAGGCATGTTAGCTTAAGAAGCGGCATCACACCAGCAAAGTTAATGCTAAATTTTACCACTGCTGACATATTTTTGTAAAACATTTTCCACCTTACTCTGCGCAGTCGACTTCCCGCTGTGAATCTAACGGATTTCGGTCCGTTTTACGTACATTTTCAATTGCACGGACGAAGACCATGGGGGGAATCAAACAGGAGCAGAGTGATGCTTCCCAACAGCCCAAAGCTTCACATTCAGCAGATCAGCCACAAGATGAGGTGAGTACATATGGTCAGAATAAATAGGATCTCAGTTGGTGACATAAGAAAAATATTTGAAAATATGAAATGAGTATTTGATTGATACCCATTTCATACTTATTAGGTCATCTGCAATAAATCCTACAATCTTAAGTTATAATGTTCAAATGTTACTGGACAGAGTATTGGACATTTATATTTAACATTTTAAGTGGACTTGCACAGGAATTTTGTCTTACAGTAGTGTAGAATACTAAAAACAAATAAGTAGACAGCCTATAAATAAAGCAGAAAATTAACAGCATGTGGAAGACATACCTCTCAATATAACAAAATAAATTCAGCAGTACCACAAACTACAACCACCTAAATAATAAAAGTAAAATACCTAAACACCTTGTTCTCTGAAGCTGAGCATAAACCGAGCTGTACTGTCTGAATTACGACATCAGGTTGGTGTATGTTGTAGATTAGATTTATTTGCTGATAAATTCTTTTCATTATGGGCTTATGGTTGGACTGAATCCAGATATTTTACCAACCAAAAGACATGATTTGCATATTAATTATAGTAATGACAATGCCTCCTCATTGTACTCCTAGTAAGGTGAGGTCAATAAGTATTTGACCAATTGTAATACTTTTATAAATTTTGTCTCTGTGCACCAGTTACCTGACTCTTTCTAGTCTACTGTCCACTAAATGAGGTGTAGTGGTACAGAATAAAGAGCAGCTCCTATATTCATAACAGTTTTTTTATTAGTTTGTTTTTTACACTTTCTGCAGCCAAAGAAAAGAGGTTGGCCAAAGGGAAAGAAAAGAAAGAAGGTGCTACCAAACGGTCCCAAGGCACCAGTAACAGGATATGTCCGTTTCCTCAATGAGCGGCGAGAACATATGCGGGCTCGATACCCCGACTTACCTTTCCCAGAAATCACTAAGAGACTCGGAGCGGAGTGGACACGGCTGGCCCCGAGTGACAAACAGGTAAGTTTTTGGGTTTTATTTTAAACAAAAAGTACAATATTCGCTGTATTATTTAATGTTGAGTATTTAATGATGCTTTCTTTGTTACACAATAACAGATAAAATACAAACTGAACAATTTAATTGCAAGCATTATTATTGTACCGATGATACAACATTGTGTTGTGTTGTGTTGTTGATTGATCTTTGATGTTTACTTTAAGAAAGATGTTACTAACTAGATATTTCTTAATAAATATGCTCTGTCCAGCTGAGTATATCGTAGAAAGACATTTCAGGTCAAGTTTTCCACTTGACCTGTTTCCAAAAAACCATTTGAAACAAGCAAGTCTTATTTGTGTAATGACAGCGTTATCTGGATGAGGCTGAACGAGAGAAGATGCAGTATGCACAGGAACTGAAGGAATATCAGCAGACTGAGGCCTATCATATCACCAGCGCTAAGATTCAAGACAAAAGGATCAAGAAAGGTGACATATTTCTATTTATCTCATGTCTGTCATGTTGTTTACTAGCTGTGCATGTGTGTTTTTGTTACTCCTAATCTAAAACAATTCCATTACCAGAACAAATGACAATATACAGTATATTAGTTCCTTCCTTGTTAGCCTTATAATGCAGATGCATACTTCTCTTTCAGAAGACACTCCGTCAGTCATCATTGGTACTAGTTCAGGGTCATCTTTACCAAAGGCAAGTGGCACTTCTACATCAGACATCACTATATGCTCTGCAGTTTCATTTTCACATAAATGTTCATCACCTAAGTAATCTATTTGCTGATATATCTTCTATCTTATAGGCTTCTGACCTTTCCAGATTTGACATCCCCATCTTCACAGAAGAGTTCCTCGATCAAAATAAAGGTAACAGAGAAACTAAAAAGAAGAAATTATCATTCTTGTGCCACAAGTAAAGGACAAACCCAATGTGCTGAGCATGGCTAAGACACAATTGTGCTATTATTTTATTGCCTGATAGGATGTGAAGTGTGTAATTTACACGTTCCATTGAAGATCACACATAGAATTGAGGACATAATCTTATAGATTAACTGCATATACATAATTTTATCCACCAGAACACACTCCCCCTCACTCAGACTGCAAAACATGCAGCAACCTGGCTGCCTTCAGTAGGGAAAACTGTGACAACAGCTGCGTTTTTGTTTTTAAGTATCTACATATGAAACTCCTTCGTAGATGGCATGGCTGCAGTAGTAAAGTCCGTTTCATGTTTTCTCCTTCACCTCAGTCTGAAAGAGTAATGTTACTGCAGCAGCAGGATATTTGTGTTGAATTGTCTCTGGTCCAGTTTCACATCACAACAGTCCAGCAACACCATTGCCAAATGCTTCTTAAATAACAACTAACCCCACTCCACAAAATGCTGTTCAGTGTAAGTAACATTATGTTATGACTGCTTGGTTAGTCTCTCTATCTCTCGAGTTGAGCTTTTTGTCACTGAGACATAAATGTATTTTCCGTTTTCAGCAAAAAAAAAAAAAATCACAGTAATAAGCATGTCTTTAAGGCAGAATGACAATTATTTCATGATGTTGAGCTGAAAATATTTAATATTTTCAGTAGTTTTACAATTTTGTTGTCGTATTATATATTTGTCACTTATTTATTAGGGATGTCCCTATACCACTTCATTCCTGACTAAGTACAAATATTTATATTTGAGTACTTGCCAATACCATGTACTGATATGAGTATTTAATAATAATTGCAGCATTTTTTATCATAAAAACTGAAATCACCAGAAAACAGAAGACTATTGCTCACATCTAAAAATTAACATAAAACTCAAGAGGTGAACAAGCAGAGCACTGCTACCAGGTAGGATTAGTAGCCCCAAAAATGTTTATTGTAATATGATTTACTTGAGAGTAAAATGCTTATGAACCCACTGTGCTGTTAAACTGATGAGAGACGGTGGGGAGACACCGCTGACTTTATTAACTTCACTCTTTGTCGTTTCAGCTCGAGAAGCAGAGTTGCGACGGCTTCGTAAGGCCAACATTGAGTTTGAAGAGCAGAATGCAGTGTTGCAGCGGCACATTAAGGATATGTATAGTGCTAAAGAGCGACTGGAGGCTGAACTGGGGCAAGATGAAAAACGTACCCAGGCTCTTCAGCAACACTTGCTGGCCATTAAACACACACTGGTCAACAGCCTCTCATCAGTACCTCTGCCAGGTTAGCAGTGAGTTTACTGTGTTTAACCAGAGAGAAGAGAAACATATGTTCATAGACTGACATAATGCATTATTCTCTTAGTATTAATTAGGTGATGAAGTCCAGCAGCCAACAGTATTTCCAACGAGCACTTCAAATAACTTCACTTCAATGTTTGATTACGTTTTATTTATTTATTTTTTCTTAACAGGTACAGGTGAGACAGCATCTCTTGGGAACCTGGACTCATACCTGACACGTCTCAGTGGAGTGCTTGAGGGAAACCCCCAAAAGCATCGTGCGCTACTCACACAGCTGTGTGAGGTCCTCTCTCATTTGGACAGGTAACACATTTAACCTGTGTTTGACCACTGGTACAATCTAACAGACCCCAGGCAAATGTATCTGATTATGTGTGTGACGACATCCAGTGTTTTTTTTACGTATCACCCTTGTATAATTTTTGCCTGAAGACTTTATAGGATGAAAATGTTGTCATTTTAGTTAAAGTAAAAATGTACTTGTGTTTGTGCATAATATTTAGTAAACTGAATTGATTTTAGTTTAGTTTTAGTTTAGGCAAAGTTTTGTTTTGTTGTAATCTGTGAACAAAAATAGTATTGAGAGAAAAACAAATATTTTCCGAACAAAAATACATTTTTAAGAAAAACACATTATTGTACTTCAACTATGATTATACGTATAGCCTTATACAGTTTCTCTTCTCTAACTGCAAGCTTTTATTCCTTGTCAGTGAGAAGCTATGATGAGATTCCAGCTGCAGACCGTGTCATCAGAGGGACACATTACTGACTCAGTGGTAATAGGTCAAGTCAGTGTCATTCAACAGGGCATGTGAATATCTCAAGGATAGTAAAAGCGAGGCTGCAAACACTTGTAAACATCACATTTCTACATGCCTCTTCTCTATTAATATGTATATTCTTTAGAATATATATATATTCATACACATTTTATTTTTGTGAATGTAAATTTGTGTGGTAGTGTTGGGTTTTTATAGTTCAGGAATTTCATTAAATATAGTGTAACTTTATGTTTTGAATGTCCATAAGTAAATTTTCATTGATCCAAACCCTGTTGTGGACTTACCTACAGACGCATGTCCTGTCCAGCAGGACAAGTCTAATTAGCATTAAATGCCATTTGGCAAGTGGTGGGTC
Source organism: Helostoma temminkii (assembly GCA_900302695.1). Taxonomy (NCBI): domain Eukaryota; kingdom Metazoa; phylum Chordata; class Actinopteri; order Anabantiformes; family Helostomatidae; genus Helostoma; species Helostoma temminkii. The sequence goes on along the minus strand of OMLM01020847.1, from coordinate 12,965 downwards.
GGTAATGTCTATGTAGTATTATTTAAAATGCATGAGAAAAACTGGAAGAGGTGAAAATTAAATTTGGTGTATACATGTTTGAATTTATATGGTATGTGAAAAACTGTGGCGCGGACAAACAATTTCACATGTTTTCAGAAAATTATAGATTTGTGAAGAATATTTGTATTTTTTGAACTGTTCATTAAATCATTATGAAAATGTTTCAGGCAGAAAGTGAATGTGTGTAATTTTGCTTTTTAAAATTGTTGTGAGGTGCATGAATTTTAAAATTTATCATTTATTAAATTTCCCATTTATAGTCTAAATCAAATTATTAAAAAACTTTGCCATTGTTCAGTCAGTACTACCAGATATGGCTTTAGTTAACAAACATGTTTGTGTGATTTTTGGTGAACTGGTGCAAAGGATTTTGTGCTCCAGCAGGAGGAGGTGTTGGCTCACACAGGAAGTAATGTTTTCAGTCTTTGACCAGAGTTTAAAGGTATATCAGACCATCTGGTTGTTGCGTTTTATTTAAGGACGGATGACATTAGGGTGACCTGTTGTAAATATGCAACACATTTTATTGGTGACTTTGATGACTGAGCCTGGCTCAGATGTTAACAATGAGATATTGGTCATGCAAAGATGAATAGTTTGTGACAACTGATGTATTTTTTTCTGTCTTCTACATAACTCAGGCACCTACACACTATCTGCTTCCAGTCAAGTATCGCTTAACTACATCACCTGACCTTAGGTCCTCAACCTTATTTATTTTCATTATTAACTAATGTACCAAATAATTTTATGAAATAGAGAAATTTTACCACGATTTTTAAGGTAAAGGGGACCTAATAAAATGTTAAACAATGTGAGCAAAGTGATAATGTTATCCAAGGAAAACAAATATTCTCCTTGATGAACAATTTAACATCTAAGTATCAAAATAGCCACAATTTTTCTTTTGTTAGTTTTGTTTAGCCTCCAAATATCTCCAAATCAGTTCAACTTTACTTGGCCTGCATCATCATTACATATTGGATATAAAATAGACTTGAGTTAGACAAATCCATATATAGCTTTATAGCTGCTCTGGCTGTCAGTGTATATGGAGATGAACATGCTTTGACTCACTGCCAAGGCCTAATTACTCAGTTACTCAGTAGGGCTTTGTTAGCAGGGTGTTTTTGTCAAAATCATAAGTCATCAAAATATCGTTCAATAAATCCCGCCATGTTAATTTTATTATTTGGGGATGCTAAACTTCCGTTTTTCCTTGATATAAATGAGGAAATGTGCTGAAAGTTAGGAGGGGCCACCACCACCCACCATCCACACACACCACCATCACCGCCCTGACGTCACTGCCGGGAGCTGTCCACGCAGCGGTGGTGCTGAAGCTGAACAAGATGGCTGTGTGTTGGGGAGCGGAGAGCTGAGAGCAAAAGGGGGGAAAGAGGCTCAAATTTAAACTGGCACTCTATTAAACAGGATTACAACCCCGGCGTTCACTCTTAGAGTGTGAAGACATTATTTTTGTCCTGTGTAACAAGCTGCCAGTCTGCTAGCAACGGCAGGTTTCTCCATCTCCAGGATTCACTCCCAAGCTGTATATTGCACAGATTAGCTCAATTAAGGAAGCTGGTGAAGAACCTGGACGCTGTAATAAAGGCGCACATAAGAAATGTCATTGCTGTGTGTTGGAGGTAAGAGAAAAGGCTACACACTCACGTCTTAGCGCATTTCCATTTCCTTAACCTGCAGGTGTGAGCAGCTTAGATTTCTAATGTCTGCTCCGCTTTGGGGAGATTTTAACTGTCGGCATAACGATCCATTCAGTATTCTGCTGTAGTTATTTTGCAAAGGACTAGTGTTAGTTCTGCTACACCTTTTAATGTCTGCTTGATGTAATTACCTTTGGGTATTTTTAAATGTATCTGTCATTTACCCTGAAATGTGTAACAGCTGTGTTCCATCACCGCCTGGGTTGATTTCACAGAACCTAGCATTACTACAACAGGATGGATTTATGGAGTAGGTGTATGCGTTTTGGCAGCCGCTGTCAAACATAGTAAAACAAGATGTAATACACTCTGTTTGTCCTTTGTAACCGAAGAGTGGAGTTAGCTGTGTTTCGTGATAACAACCAGAAAGCTGATCATCTCGACAGCAACATTATTCATATTTCATGTCCTCTTCAATGCGTATTTGCGCGAAGCAACGAAAAAAAAGGCGTGTGTGCAGTCGTGTACCGGGTTTCTTTACAGTAGGATAAACCACGTGATCGGTTACAACATTTTAAAACAATGTTTCGCATATTGATTAAGCTCTGGTTTCTTCCGTAGCCGCTTCTATCTTTGAATAGTTAAAGATTTCCTGATTGGTGTTAAAAGTGTTCCCTACGAATACGACAGCTTTGCTCTGTGACTCTTAGTAAGTATTTTTGTATCAGGGTCTCTGAATAAAAGCAGAAGGCTGGATACACCCCCCTTTAATGTCCATTTCTTTTAATGATTCAAACTAAAGTTATTTGAGGTCAGATATGATGTCAGTATGATGCTCAAGAGGATCTCTGGATGGATGGTGAACTCCTCTAAATCTACCTCATCTCCTCTAAAAGCCCTTAGAAACTGCTGCTCATCCTTAGATCTCACTTTGAGACCAAAAGTCATTCAGCATTGTTGAATACTTAAGACATTCAAATTGTTATTGAACACATATGGAACTGTAAACTTGACAAAAACGTCTGTTAAATAACCCAGAATGTGTAGTATTTACTCAGGTCTCAACACCTCTGGGAACTCCTTCAAGAATGTTAGAAAACCTTTCCAGTTGAGGATGACTGAGAGAATGTGCAAAGCAAAAGCAAAAGGTTGCTGTACTATATCTTCAGTATTAATGTAAAATGCTGAAAATAAAAAGTAACTAAAAGCACTGACAAAGAAAGTGTCTTCAGAGTTTTAATTGGTAGTGTACATCAGAATCAGATTGTCTGTTTTTAAACTGCCTCCTAACAAGAAGTTTCCATTGTTTTACATTTAGAATTTTAAAATGAAATTCATGTTGTTACATCAATATACTACATGTACAAAACTAAAACTAAAATGTAATGAGCACAGACACAGTTGTCTTTGATGGATGAGTCGCGTAATGAAAATTACGTTAACCCTTTTTGGCATATCTATTTCCTGTCATGTCCTTAATCAAGTTTGAACAGAACTCCAGTGAATTAGAGTGAGTTCTGTAAGTTGCGATGGTCAATAAATGGTGCAAAATCTCTCGTGATCCTGATACTAGGACACTATTCTGGCACAAGGAGAAAAGCATGAAATAATGTTTGTCTCAAGCTTCTTCAGACTGAGGCTGTGGTTAGAGCAACATTTAGTGCACAGATTCTGTCCTATAGGATTGAAGTTCAGGCTTGTTGGTGGTCCCTTTATGTCCTGAAGCTTTGTTGGCATAGCAACCACAGTGTTATCTTAGCGGTCTACTGGTATTTTCCCAATAGTTTCTACACCTTTTGTTGTAGGCCTCGAGCTGGACCTACAGTATGTTTTCATGGCGGCTGGTAACATGATGATATCGTGATTATTATTCAAGATCCTTTGCAAAAGCAGTAAGAATGCTTTACATTGAAAAGGAATAGGATTTAGCACAGAAGTGTCCTTGACTATGTTGTATTACCATTTCAAACATACTGCCGCATTACTGTGGTAATGACTAGGGGTGTGGAAAGTCTGGAAATAGTTTGACACAAACATCAATTGTGTTTTTATGGAAACCTGCACTGTGAATACAACATAGCTTTATTCTGTAGTGAATGATAACAAATGTGCATATACTGTTCAGTATTTTAGTTTTATCACAGATTTTATTCTTTATTGGAAGAGTACTTAGTCATTAGTCACAATACCTTAATCAACATTATTAATATAGTACTCCAGATATACAGCAGGCGTGTTTGCAGCTTATTTTTATCAATCAGGGTTGATCTGGGCACAGTGTAATGACCTCAGTCTGTATGACTGCTGTCATCATTTTTAGGCATGTCTTCCTTGTATTCCTCTCTATATGTCAATACTGTTGTTAGTGCCTGTTATTGCTCTGCTATATGGGCTCTTTGAAATGTCTTGATTTGAAAATCTCAGGAAATAAAAAGCTCTTTAAGCTCCTCTGAACCTGGGCATGAGTGAATGCATTTGTCGAATTTTAACCAGCAAAGAAAGAGAAAATGAGATGCTGTAATTGCTGTGGCAGAGGCTCAACATTTTCTGTTGAGCGTGTGCAGAAAATATGTAACACCTACTCCCCTTCACTCCTTCTTCTGTGCTGTAACTGCAGCAGTGTTGGTTTAGTCTTATGCCTGTGAGCTGTAAGTACCCCCACCTCCCTTTCCGGCACCCCCCCGCCCC
>OMLM01020845.1:5252-15687 GCA_900302695.1 Helostoma temminkii | reverse complement strand
CCCACATCCGTATGGCATCTGCAGCAGTCCATCCAGGTTCTTCATGGCTCGGCCCAGGATGTCACCTGCACAAGAATAGCGACTGAGACAACATGACCATTGTTGACCATATAAATTAAGTAATTGCTGAATATAGCATTACATCAACACCATTACTATAGGTTTCTACTAAGACTGACAGTCTTGTTGAGGGTTCAAGGGGGAAAAAACCTGATAACAGGAATTGATTTTGTTAACATAAATAAATACATCAGTTTACCCAGAACAGATACTGAAGCACGGGCAGATCCATCAATCACAGTTTCTGGGAGTCGTATCTCTACTTTCCCTGTCAAAACCGCTCCTGTGTAAAGACCCACAACAATCACTTTACAGAGAGTAGCAGGCAGTACTAAAACAAAGGTGTAATTTATACTTAAGCGGTGTTCAGTTGACAAGGAATTTTAACATGTAGTGTGACTAACCTCAACCTTTGTGTCATGGTTTCCACTAGTCCAGCCTGTCTGTCCCTCCATCCCTTATCTGGTCCGTTCCCTGTCTTCCCTCCTACCTGCTCATTCTCTCACTTATTGCAAATTGCTCACACCTGGTTTCTCCGCCCCTTTATAAGCAGGTCTTTACAATTAGAAGTTTTTTTGGCACTATAAATTCTTCCATTACAGTAGGTTATCCTGTTTTGTACCATGTCCAACGTCTACAACACTTATCCTAATAAGGATATAAGGAATGTAATGGAACAGTTTGAAAAACTGAATGTAAATATGTTTCATTCTATTAAATCACCTCTATTAACTAATTTAATTTACTCTCCTTTTTCAGTGTTTACCAAATCATGTCATGGTGTAAACCATACTGACCTTTTGGACAGAGCAGCCAGTTGTAGGCCTTTGCTATCTTACTTCCCTCAGCCTGAGATGGAAGAAGATGAAAACAAAATTATACAATGACTTACAGTTTCAAGAGTATGTTTTTCATTCATTTTTACAGCCTGTTTAACTTTAACTTTGTCATCTTGCTTTTAAGTCACAAACCTTTACAATGACAGACTTTGTGACTACATCGATACGACCTCTCTCTGGCACGCTCACAATCTCATTGTTACACGAAGCATTAGATGCCAAAGCCTCAGCAGTCACAGAGACATTTACAGTCCCTGAAAAATGTAATTATAGATCACGATTTTCAAATATTACAATTTCAAAAACTGTCAAATTCAAGCAGATGTTAGCAATTTCTTACAGATGAAATAGAATTGTTCTTGTTTAAATCGGTGTAGATGAATGTTTGACTCTCACCTAAAGCTGAAGGGACCATGGTCCAGCTGAGAGTCTTGTGTTCACTGCCACACAGACAGGATGTGTACTGGTCACCAGAGAGAGGGGTGAGAGTGTAATCTGAAGAAGGTGCAGGAATCACAGTGATCTGTTCCAAAAAACACAACAATATGTTTGGAACGACAAATGCACACATATATTCCACTGCAGCCTGCTGTGCAGACAAACAACAAAAGGACTCATAGCAATGACAACGCATTCTTGGTCATTAGTTAGGCTAAAGGACTTAACCTATTTGATTTTTCTTACACAGACAAAAGGCAAGGGAATGCATTTATGTACCAGAAGCACAAAAACATGCCCATTGGGCAGGAGGGATTGTAGGCCTGAATTAAGGATTTAAGGTAGACAGGTGCAGTTGGGTTGACTACTCTGTAGGCCAGTGTCTGAGCATTGAACCTGATGTGGGCAGCTACAGCAAGCCAGTGTAGAGATCTGAGGAGTGGTGTGTCCTTTTTGCCTGATTAAAAATAGGATGTGTACTGCATGTTGGATCATGTTGATGTGTTTGACTGTGCATGCCAGTGACCCTGTCAAAATTTAAAAGCATAAAGAATAAAAGCAGATACAGCAAATATTTTCTACAAAAGAAAAATATATAAGGTTTATTTCAGCCTAAACTAAAGCACTTATTATAAAACCATAACCTACATCAATATGAATAAATAAAGAAGTATCAACCTTAATAATTAATAATAAGATGAATTTCCATGACGTTTGACACAGAGAGAGAGAGAGAGAGAGAAGAAAAAACAGAGGGGAGACAAAGGGGGACAAAACGAGACAAACACCTAGCTAAACAGAGTACAACCGTGTGCGAACGTGCGCCAGTGACTCCAGCCAAAGTGACAAGAGAGGGACATAACTGCCATCCTATACTAGGTCTAGCGAATGACAAGAAGAGGGCCAGCCACCAGAGCCCAGACTCATACCCGCCAGACATAAATCCACACCTATACACACACACACTCACACGCACATCGGGTTCCTCTGACCGTCATTATGTTTATTTAGTTAAAATCTCCCTAAACCTTCAAATTTTACAAAGACATACCAAATCTATTAATGCGGGATATGTTTAATGTACAGTCTTTGCACTTAATGACTTTGATACCAAAATAAATTTAGTAATACATCATCAGCATACAGACATTTATTATTTTGTTGACTTCTGTTATTCCAGTCATTTCCTTGTTAGGTCTATTTGAAGCTAATGGTTTGATAAAGATTGCAAAGAGTGAGGGGGAGAGTGGGCAACTCTGTCTGGTCATTTTTTAGAACTGTATAATAGTGGCATCCAGTCTATGAAGGAATTTCCACATCCAAAATCATGTAGTGAATTTTCAGTTAACCTTATTGAAAGATTTTTCTGTATCTAAAGAGACAAAAGTTGACCATAAGTTATTGTAACATAATCAATTAAGTTGATTAGTCTACATGTTATTTGTTGACTTACTTTAATGAACCCTGCTCAGTCAGAATGTATTACATAGCATATACGATGATAGGCCAGCTGTGCCCCAGTAAACAAATTCTCAATTGCCTTCTATTGTTTGTCAGCATATTCATTAAACTTATAATCCACAGAAAAGAACCTGAACAAAGTGCGGGTCAGTCAGTAACACAATCAACACATGTCAAACAACACAGTTTTAACAAATAACACAAGCCGATGCTGCAGTTGCATGTACCTGAGTATCCTGAACACTGCAGTGAGCTGATTTCAACCAGCGCTGGATGTTCAATTAGCAGGAATTAAAACATCGTATGAAACTAACGTAAATTTCCAAGGGTGATATTACTGTCTGACTCATTACGGACTCTTCCTCTAGATGAATATCACAAAGTTCTTTAAACTCATCAAGCACAGGGAAGAAGAGAGGAGAGAGGAGTTTGAGGGAGATAAGAGCTGATAGAGACAGAATCCAGGTGGTCCATGTGGAGGAGGAGAGAAGCAGCTGGAGAAAAAGACGGAGTACAGAGTTCGTCTTTGTACTCTGGACCTTGTGGACAAGTAATATAGTGTGTGTGTATGTGTGTGTTTATTTTTTTAAGTAAGTAGCTTTATTGAGACATGTTCAGAGGCAGTACTTATTATTAATTTTAGTGCAAATGTAAAAAAGTATCAGGATGTGTTGTTGGCATTCTAGCTAGGGCCAGGGTAGGGAGGCTGTGCCTGAGTAAAGCTTTATGTGTAGCCACGCCCCTGTCATTAGGGGGTAATTTCCTCAAGTCTTCTGGTAAGTACTTCGCCTACTTCCAGGTCTACATTTGTTTGTTTTGAGCTTACGCCGCCTCAGGTGGCTACCTGTTGCAGTAGCTCCCCTTAGATTTGTGCTTCCTTTCTTCTTATTTTCTTTGCACTTTTCTTGTTAAACGGCATTATTTATGAGATTTTTTTCTGGATCTGATCACAACCTTGTGCTTCTCCCACTCACACACTCCTTTTGTTCAGAAGCAGACAGCAGACCACCTCCTGAGGAGAACTGTAAGGAAGTGGTCTCCGGAAGTTACTGAGACTCTGAAGTTTGATTTAAAGCCACAGACACAGACACAGAATTTTTTCGGTGACCAATTTATCTTTACGTTTCTTTCTATTCTGCTTCTGTCTCTTTGAAACTACACTACTGAAGGGGATTACCTATAAAATAAGAAAATTCTTATGGGCCAGTTAATTGTCCTGCTTTGTGCTCGGCTACAAAAATGTGTCGTCTTTGAACAGCCTGAGTCCGGGATTCATGACATATGGGTGAATAAACTCATCAGGAAGCACAGTTATGACCGAGGACTGATTTACAGCATTTTACCTGACGGCTTCCCCTGAAGGTTTTTATGGTTATTTTGTTAATAACCTTTAAGTTTTACAAGACATACCATCGCTATTACCACATGGATATATTTACTATACAGTTTTTGCACTTTATGATGGTTTGATACTGAGGCTGTGCGTGGTCCCGCAGACAAACAGTGTGTGACGGGGTCACTTTTTGGCACAATAAAATAAAAATTGAAAATTAGTGATTGTTATTCGTTTTTTCATTTTTATTTTTATCGAAAGTTGACAAAACAAGTGTTTTTTTTCATTTTACATTAAAAAAATGAATGAATGAATGATACAGAGATTATAGGTGGGCCTATTTATGATGTGCATAAGTTTTGATAAAATTCTTTAGAAGTATTTATTTTTGGGGGGGTTATGAGTAATATTTCCCTTTTTGTTAGTTACTAGCTGCTGCTTTTTTTTTTTTAACTGAATTGGCTAAGAATCAAGCATGTTTAAAATTCCTTAGCTGCAGTTGTTCTACTTGAAATTGAGTTTTCCTCTCAATTATTCTATTAAATTCAGTTTTAGTTCTCACTCATGATGTTATCCGGTAAGGAAGCAGCACAGGCAATGTCTGATGATTTAATTTTATATAACATGTCTTGTTTTTTCTTGTGTGATGAGTATGTAACGATTCTGCCTCACAGCCTCCAGAGAAGGTGAAGATCTGGATTTGTCATTGATTTCCAATTAGACTGCAGACTGTCTTCTCATAAAGCTTATAAAGTCCTAGCCCTTAAGTAATGATTTATTAAATCTCAAATTCATGTTTGGTGGTATAAATGACTTTGTCAATGAAACAGGGGCTGGTGCATGATCACTGGTGTCTGAAACGTCTGATATGACAATACTGTGTACTAAAAAGTCATCTAGACGGGAATGTGAGTGTTGCAATGGTAAGAAGAAGGTGTATTTCCTGTAGGTGGGGTGGAGAGAACATTGAGTGTTGCAAAGACCAAAATCATTCAGCAATACAATGTCTGCTTGAAAGGTGTTGCAAATTGTTAAATACTTCAGTTCTCTTCTCCTTCCTATTGATTCCATATACATTCCAGGTGACAAACCTGAGAGCCAAATGAGTGCATGTTCTGAGCTGTGTGTTGCGTACGTGTGCCCACATACAGTAAATTGCTTGTGGTGTAGCTGTCAATGTATGGTTGTTTAAAGTTTGCATTGCTGGCCGGTGTTGTGGGATAGAAAAAGGGAAAGAGTGAGTGAAAAGAGCGAAAGAGTGAAAGTGGCGAAAGTGTAAGGATGAAAAGCCCAATAAAACATTTCATGGTGTAGCATGATCCACAGGAACATAGACACACAAATAATTGTACCTGTGAGGGAGTGTGTCAGTGTGTGGTTATAGAAGGATAATAGCTAGAGACATTAGCCAGGATTATTTGCTAGAGATGTTCAATAGAGCCATGGGGTGGATTCCCGGTCACGGCAAAGTTGTCCATTGACGTAGAGCTTATCCATGCTGATGAACCTCCACTGGATCAGGAACAACCTGCAGTGTTGGTCCAGGATCTCCTTAGGAAACAGGTTATTGATGCTATAGTCCATTCTCTTCAGCTCTCTGCCTCGGCTCTTCACAAGTTCCTTTTGCATGAAGTAGTGGAATTTCACCACAATGGGTTTCGGGCCCTGGTCATCCAGTTGTTCCCTCATATACACTGTGACAGTCGGCCATTTCAGCTGATTATTTATAACATTTTAACTGTGTTCTCTGCTTCTTCCTGTGCCTGCCATGATTGTCCCTCATGCTGCAGGCCTGAAGATCTAAAATATTTTATATTCTATATATTATATTCTGCTGATAACTGGCCCATATTTCCTGAGAGGGATTTTACAGTTCTATTAAGGACCTTGTTCTTGGCAGTGAAGGAGACGTCCTTGACTAAATTCTTTGTGGAGCATTTACTCCAATGCTAGTCATACATCAAAACTTTCTAGTCTTTGTGCCTTCTAAGCAACAATCACAATGAAGTAATTTAAAAACCTTCATTACCATGATGCAGCTGGTCAGGTCGTTGAAGATGGTCGCCTTCAGTTCAAAGTGCTCTCCCCGGATGATGGAGTAGGGCAGGGTGAGCTCCAGGAAGAAGGGCTGGAAGACAGTGATTTCTTTACGAGGAGCCAAACCAAATCCCTGAGGGGACAAACAGAAAGCCTCTGTCTCCCAGGTGGTGATGGTGTCTGGGACAGTGAGGGACACATCCTTTGTTCCAGACTCTCTGGATAAGAAATAAAGACAGACACCATCCCTTTAGCTCTTCATCAACAGTGTCAGTCAATTTATCAATAAGTAGTATGTCAAGTGTAATCCCAAAATCAGGAGCATGCCCACATCTGCCTCTCTGAAAATCTCACATGGCGCCACCTTGGGGGCTCCACCTGGCCTTTTGTTCAACATGGATAAATTATATGTCAGCCACTTTTTCCTACTACAGATTCCTATAACTGATGTCTTGGGATATTTTAACATTTAATGCATTTCATACAACAAATGCTAAGGAAATACTGAATCCTTTCACACTTATATGTTCATATGTTCATATCAACTATGTAGCAACCCTAAATTACTGCATAATGCACAGCTGAACCTGTCAAGGTGTGTGTATATATATGTGTATATATATATACACAAACACTCAGAATATGTATCTATTTAACTGGGCTGACCATCCTGCACAGTGTTTTGTTGCTGTTAAGGTTTTGTGCCATTTTCTCTCTTTCTTTCCACTCACCCCAACCAGTCAGGGGAGATGGCCACCTACCCTGAGTCTGGTTCTGCTGGAGGTTTTTCCCCTTCCGCTGTTGCTAGTGCTGCTGAAAGGGGATTTGTTGGGCATTCTATATAATCCTATATTGTTGTACTGTAAAATTCTTAAAGTCTTAAACTTTACATTGTTAAGTATCTCGATTTGACTTGACCTTTTGTAATTTGGTGCTATATAAATAAACTGAATTGAATTAAATTAACTACTGTAAACATCAACAAATACGTACTATACATAAACAATATCTATGGTACACTACAATGAAATATCTGCATAAGTCACTGTAGTGCAAGACAAACTTAATTGCCTTCCCAGGAGATAAAAGGAGAAAATGGTGGATATAGGAGGGGAAACTGAAAATACAAAAGGTTTCATGCTGCACTAATAGTGTTTTAATATTATTAGTATTATCCTCTTCTATTGTTTGATTATTTAGTTGGTAGAAATATTATACTCTTATTTTGTGTATTTGCCATATTTGTTAAAAATATCTATGTTTCTTATTGAGATTGAGTCTTAACTTACCCAACTTCCACTAGGTCCCATATCCATGTCTCAGGCAAGAAAGTGCGGACTGTCATTGGCTCAGCAGGTGGAGGAGGATTAAGTGAATACCCTTCATCTATCTCATCAACACTATATCTTCTACACTCACTATCACCTGAAATGAAACCAGAAAATAATAAAACACAAGTGAATGACATAAATGTTTTAATGTTGGTAAGTGTTCAGCAGAGATGTCAAAGAAATTAGTCACCATAGTGATATTCTCTTTCTTTCAACTGGACACATCCAGGTATTCGAAATAATAAGTTTGTTGTCATCTTCAATCCTGCTTTCTAAACAATCAAACACATAAAAATGACTGAAAATGTGTAAAACAGCATTCACTTAACAGCATTATATGTTCTTCATACTATTTAAATAGTACTATAGTAGCAAAAGTACCTGTAAAACTGCATGAGCATCTTTGACATGTTCAAAACGCCAAAGAGATCTTGATCTTGATTTCTCCAAATATCTTCGTGTTCTTACAAGCCAACATTGAGGCTCTAGAAGCTCATTTGGAATATGGAAAATGTTCTTGGCAAACAAGTTGAATATCTGAAAAGCAACATAAAGTTCATAACTATAAACATTAGTATGAATTATAATACTACTTTCACCCATGAAGTAAATTCTTAAGGGAACTTTTTCATTATTATTTTCATAACTAACAGTACTACACTGATGGTAAAATCTGTAAAAAAGTTCAACCAGTTTACACCGAGAAATAATAGTGGAAACTTCTTGGTGACTGGTGATGTTAACAAAAAGATTTATTCATCTAGTTTTGGTTGACTCCAGTTTTCACCTTGTCTGCATCAAGCTTCTTCCCTGGCTCCTTAGTGGGGACACTCTGGTCAACGGCACTGACACCACACAGAGAGCCTGGCTCAGCTGTCACCTGCATGGTGGTCTCCTCTCCTGGGACGGCTGAAGGTGGGGAAAACTCCAACGATACCTGACACACATACAAAATGTATCATGTACTGTGTTGCCACAAGGTATATGGGGTATAAGGTAACATGGACTAAAAGCTGACTTTATTCCTTCTCTACGTTTTGATTCACATTCATTTAGGCCTGCATTTCTGAAACATTTGATCTTTACTGCCTGACACAGAAAGAACACCTGAATGTTTTGAAAGAGATAATTTTCTGGCACTTTCATGGAAGATTTTTACCCTGCAACAGGGACAATTTCAATTTGTAGCGAAGTAAAATACTGGAAAATAAATATAGTTAAGTGCAAGTAAAATAAGTTTTTATAAACTATTCAAAATAAAAAGAAAAGGAAATAAAACTATTATGTTATTTCCATCTATTCCATCCCTTCCATCCATCCAACTATAATTTTATTTAGTTGTTACTAAATAAAATTATAGTTGGCATAAGACTGAGTTTTAGTTAAGGATAACAACAGAAGACTAACTGAAGACTAACTATGTCCCAAAAACCACTAACCACCTTCTTCTGCTGATTCCTTCCAACCATTTACACATCAGGTTCTTTGTGTCATCGTCACAATCACATCAGTTTCCTGCCAAGATATTTGGTTTGACTCACCACTCGATTTCTGCCCAGCCGTGGAACCCATCTCCTCTTGACCCACCAACATTAACAATAAAGATTCTTAAACCTGTCCTTCTGTCAGCCGGTTCATTGAGCTCAAAAGCAAAACCCTCACACTTTGCCACAGAAACAAAAAAAGATAAATGCAACGAGAAGATTATGTGTTGTGGACTACTGCTGTTGCTGCTACGTCTGTGACATGAAGATGATCCATTTCTTGCCTTTGGAGTCTTGTTTACAAGTGAAGGTAAAAATGGAGTCAAGTCAAGTCAAGAGTCAAAGCGCCTAATTTATTGGTTGGTCTCCATCCCAAACCTCATCTAAGGTCACGAGTGGGGGTGGGGCAATTCATCAAAGTAATCTACTTCATCGATTACGAAAATATGTTGATTTATGTGACACGCGTTAATGCATCGCATGTAGGAAGTGAGATGGTTGTGTGTAGTTTGAGCATGGAAGAGTGAGCAAAAAATTTGCAAATTAGAAATCATAACAGCAGTACCACCATCATGCAGGTGACAGAGTCATTTTTCCAATCCATGCTCTCTGTCTGCTGGTGGAAGTGTGCTCACCTGTGTCTGTGCGCATCGGAGCGAAACGCTGCCGTGTGCATTAACAAGTGACCATGTGCAGAAATGCTGTTGTGTAAATAGATAAATAACATCAGGTATTTTAGTTTGTAGGTATAGACGTGTTTTGCAGGAAAGGTAACCTTGAATGGCTTCTGGCGCTATATAGAAAAGATAATAGCGTAAAAATAATTTGACCTTTTGCAGGGGGGTACTCATAATATAATGGTAGGGGAAACGCTATTACCAATATCCATTTTGCTAGTGTTAAGTTTTGCTACTTTAGAAATGACTTGAATTTTGCATTGTTCTATTTATTTAGCTGTTGAAATGCTAAATGTAGATCACACCAGTGAGTTTTTATCAGTCTCTAAAAGACTGTTTATCAGTCTAGACTGACATGTTTTTGTCTGGGGAATAATGTCCTGCAGTGCATGCTTTGTAATATTTTTTTGTTTAAATTGATTAAATAAAATATTGAAATATAAGTGACAAAATAATCTATAGAATAATCGATAAATCCAAAACATAATCGAAAGATTAATTAACAACAAAATAATCACCAGGTGCAGCTCTAGTCACAAGCAATGGGTAGTGGCTGAAAAAATGAGACATTGAATGCAGTAGGCTGAATGAGTTTTCTCTGATGGGTGTCTGGGCTCAGCCTTATAGATAGGGTAACGATTTTAGACATCACTAGGAAACTCAAAGTAAATCTTCTGCTCCTTTAAATTGAAAGGAGCCAGATGTGGTGGTTTGGAAATGTTATAAGGATGCCACATCAGCGGTGGAGGTGTTTGGGGCAGAACCAAATGGAAGC